>JANHZU010005100.1:34056-49841 GCA_032468055.1 Acrochordus granulatus | reverse complement strand
CCAACCATAGCTGTACCTGTTCTTTAAACAGAAGCTATGAGTCCAAAAGGCCCACTACTTGAATGGGGAAGTGCTGTCCCACCCTATGGACATATGGATGGAAAATCCTCAGGTCCAGGAGATCTTAATTTTCACAGGTAGGTCTATCTTGGTAGAATTGAGTTGCAGTTCGTTTCTTCCCATCCAGGCCATCACAGCCTCCCTTAGGCAGCCTGGATCAAAAGGTATAATTGGGTAGCATTAGCATATTGAAGACACTGAACCAGCAGGTGACCTCACCCAGTGGCTTTATGTAGGTATTAAAGAAGAGGGGAGAGTGGTGAACTGCAGCATCCCACAAAGAAGGGGCCAAGGGGATGACCACCCTCCCCTGCCAACACCAACTGGAACTGACCATGAAGGAAACAGAACCATTGTGAAATGGTGCTCCTAATTCCCAATCCCCACAGCCAGTTCAGAAGGATGATGTTGCTGAAGACTACTGAGAGATCAAGGAGCCTTAGAATGGATATATCACCTCCATCTGGCTCTGCCACAGATTATCAGCAAGGGCAACCAAAGCTGTATCAGTACTGAAACCAGAATGAAATGGTTCTAGATAATATGTTAAGTCTGTGTGAAAACAATATGTCTTGATTCATGCTAATAAAAGAGGAATTTGCAGTGTTAGCGTCTAGTGATTCACTGTGACGTTTTGGTGGCATGATCTAGGCAGTCTTGAGACTGAAAAAAGATCACCCATTTACTTAAATATGTTTATATAATGTTTTATGTATAGCATTCCTGATCAAAACAAAAAAGATTTATGATTTCACATATACCACATACTTAGCCAAATGTTACAAATAAGGCTCAAAGAGTACTTACCAAATTGGAATGAGCTACTGGGTGTTTGTGTGTGTAAGGTTCAGTTCTGAATCAATATTTTTACTCGTTTTCATTAAGAGTGCTCAATATATTTACAGCAGACAGAAAACTTGAGTTGGATATTTAATACCCTAGAAGACAAATAAATTTCAGAAGTTGATAAGAAATAGAAATGGACTAAAAATAACGGTGAAATTTAAAGGAGCAATAATCAAGGAAAATGGTGGAGTTCATTTTCACTGGATGTATTCAAGCAAGCCAGGCAGCTATTTTTTTTACAGATGTTTCACTTCTGATAACCTGTTATACTTTTTTGATTTTATACATTGGTTTATTGAACAAAACAAGGCAGTTAAATATTCAGAGACCTTTGGGAAATGTGAGGGGTTATCTAGAAGGCATTCCAAAATCATGTTGCAACAAGTATTGAATTCCAATTGTAGATCAGAATTGCCAGAAACAGCTGTAGAAATTCATATTCAGTAAATAGTTCTCAGAAGCTATGATATGATCCTGTCTTTTCAGCTTGTTGAACCAGAATATTAGATTTCACAATTTCCTGCCCCCCCCTTTGAGCATTGTAGTTCATATATTCCATATCATTTTTCTTTTATATGAGACTGAATAAGACTTCTGAATTGGAGCTGAAACATTTTTCTGTAACATCTAAATAAAAAGTCCAGTTGCCTTTTTAAAATTTGGTGTACAAGGGTGGTTTGGTTCTTTTTTTTTTTTTTTTGCAATTTTGCTACCTGTTCAGAAAGGAAAGCTTAACATCAGGGAAATCCTTCAAAAAGTGGGAGTAGGGCTGGGGGAGAGAACCTGTTCTCTCTGTGTGAAGACAGAATGAACCCCCTTGTGCACAAGGTTCTTTAGTTCTTTTTGCAGGCTATTAGATCATATCTTTGTGCCCTAATAACAAGCAGGGAAATTCTTGAAAATTGTTTCAGATGTATGTTTGATGGAATTTATTTATTGTGCATTATTTCCAGCTGCATGTCTCTACCCAATCCTTTCCTTTTCTTTATCTTCACAACCACCCTATGAGTGCATCTTGACAGAAAAAAATTACTGTTCTATTCTTGGGTATTGATTTGAGTATGGTGCTTGGTAATCTTAGTTTGACTAGTATACTATCGAAAGAGGTGGGGGAGACACAACCTGGAGGAGGCCCAATGTCCACTGGGGTGTTGGTGAACACTGTACTGGAAATTTCCAGTAGTAGATGGGGTTAAATGAAGAGTGAATCAGTACTGATACATTGTTTCTGACTGTAAATGCTTGAGTTTTAGCTTCACTGCTACAACTGGAAGATTGTAAGGGGGAAAGATGGAGGGGGTACTCCAAAATCAACAGTTGCATGTTTATTTTCACAATAGTATACTTTCTCAAAGCTATTTTGAGCGGGTCTCATCCAACTTATTCCCCAAGTTGGAATAATCTGATAATATTTATTAGTATTGATAAAAGCATTGCAGTGATCATTTTCCTTCACATATACATTAAGCAGAGACCCAACTGTGTATCACATACCTTAATTTAATGAAAGAAAATACTCTTATGTGCAATATCAATGCCTACAGAGTATTCCAGTATTAACTGATACTGGAAGATTTACCATAAACACACAGAATACCCAAACAGTTTGAGACAATAGACAAGTGCCAAAATACAGAAGTGAGGATAATGATAGTATTTCAAAAGTTTGTATTCACATATCTGTGTATGAACTATATATGTATATTCTTTGAAAATCTGGAAAATAATTTTTAAATATATACCATTTGATTACATTTCTATGGGGGTCCAAGGATATTTCTGAAGAATATTCAGTTGTCAGAAAGATGGGACTTCGGTTTTCTAATTCTTGAATTATATATAGTGCTAAACATCTTCTGACTAATATCAAATTGTTGATATCTTCACATTCTTTCTGAGCTCTTAAATCTGCTGTTACTATGATCTAGATTGAAAACAGTTGTATTATTTTTGCAAAAATATACCTGATCTTTTTTACTCATGCTAAATTGATCCTATGGAGTAAATCCAAATCTTAAAATTGATTAATGAAATCATTTTGTTTTAATTTATCTCAGAGTTTAGGTTATGGTTTATACAGAAAAAATAGGAACTTAAATGGACTCCATTGTATTTCTACAGATAAGGAAATGAGTACATTATTGTGTGGTTGGAGATGGAATCAAAAGAACTTAAAATATGTTTTTGCAATGTCCAGATTATGCTCTGGAGAGAAGTCAATATATACATTAATTTGATTCTGAGGCAAAGTTTTGTATTTTTGGATGCATACATTCTTTTGAACTACATACCTGCCCCATAGAGATTGACAGCTGGGCAATGGAATGGATGATGTCCCATCCAGTCATTTTTTACTCCTAGTAACCACATAGATTTTCTATTTCTCATGGAGTCTCCATGATCTTATTATTGCCAAGAGCTTAGCTCTTTAACATTAGAAGGATAAATTTACGGGTCCAATTATTCAGCAAATTGAAGACATGATGTTATTTGCATCTTTGAATCAGTGGCCTATGTTTCGTATCTTTGAATCAGTGGCCTATGGTTATACATGGACAATTCCAATGAAATATTTCCTTCTATTTAATAAAATATTTATTTTATTAAAACTTAGATTTAAAAAATCTATATAGCTATAGCTATATTTTATGTATTAAACTTGTATGCCGCCATTGTAAGTCTTAGCGGCTTACAATCGATAAAAAGTAAAAGCAGTATTAATAAAAAAAATGTAAATCTGCAATTTAAAATTTAGATAGGAAGGGAGCAAAATACGCATGAGGGAGGTGAGAAGACTTAGTCTATTAACCGCCTCCACAATGACATCCCTCCTTTAGAACCCCAAGCCAACTGGCAGAATCAGTCTTCAAGGCTTTCAAAGGCTAGAAGGGTGGGTGCTGACCTGACTTCCAGGGGGCAAGATATTCCAGAGAGCAGGAACCCAGCAGAAAAAGTTCTTCTCCTGGACCTCACCAGCCAAGACTCCTTGACTGACGGGGTCTGCAGCATGCCTCTTCTGCCAGCTCTAATGGGAAAGGTCATTCCCATTAGGGTAAGACACCTGCACAGTAACCTGGACCTATGCCATGAAGAGCTTTAAAGGTCAGAACCAACGCCTTGAATTGCACCCGGAAGCAAACTGGAAACCAATGCAGCTTGTGGAACGGTGTAATATGGGATACCCTACGGGCCCCAAGAACTGTCCATGCAGCTGTATTCTGCACCAGCTGTAGCTTCTGAATGTTCTTCAAGGGTAACCTCATGTAGAGCATATTGGAGTAGTCCAAGTGTGAGATGAGTAGGGCATGAGTGACTGAACATAGGGACTCCTGGTCCAGGAAAGGGTGCAACTGACACACAACATGAAGTTGGGAAAATGCTCTTCAAGCCATGACTAACACCTGCTCTTTGAGCGGGAGTTGCGAATTTAGGAGAACCCCCAAGTTGCACCCCAGATCTGCGGCAGTGCTATCCCATCCAAAGTTAAGGATCTTAAAGTCCTGGGACCCAAAGCCACTTAGTCTTGTCAGGATTCATGTAAACTCTCACAGCTTCCAGGCACTGAGAAAGGGTAGTGACAGCATCACTCAGATCACCAGGGATAGAGATGTAAATTTGAGCATTATCGGCATACATGATGACTGATGATCTCATCCAGTCACTTCATGTAGATGTTAAAGAAGAGTGGAGAAAGTACCAAATCCTATGGCACACCACAAGAAAGTGGCCAAGGACTGGACCTCCCTATTAACACCTGCTGGGAATCCCCTTAGAGAAAGTTGCTAAATCAGCACAAGACTGCACCTGCCAGCCCCCAGAACCTGCCCAAAAGATACTATAGTATTGAATGGTGCTGAAAAGTCAAGAGCCAAGATGGATGCATTACCCCATCCCACTCTCACCAGAGATCGTGTGACCAATGCTGTCTTTGTCACATACGCAGTTCTGAACCCAGACTGAAAGGGGTCCAGATAATCCATCTCATCCAGGACCTCTGAAGCTGCCACACAACCACCCTTTCCACCAACTTCCCTAGAAAGAGGTGGGAAACTGGATGAAAATTGTCCAGACAGATGGGATCCAGTGATGGTTTTTTGAGGAGGGAGCAGACTAGGCCCTCCTCAAAAGAACCCAGGAACAGCCCCTCTTGCAGCAAAGAATTTATCACTGCTTGGTTCCACCTAGTAGTCACCATTCTGGAGGTTTTAACCAGCCAGGAGGAACAAGGATCTAATTGACAAGTGGTTGCTGAACAGCATCAAGAACCCTGTCCACTTCATCAGGTTCAAAAGGATTGGAAGACCCCTCCCAATCATCTCTAATGGACCTGAACCACACATGAGATCCAACGGAGACTATCCATCAGGTGTTCTACAGAATCCTCCGCACATCTCTAAACATGGATAACCAACCCGAGTCCTCCTGGCCTACGAGAGATAAGGTGACTCTGAACAAGGCCTTCAGGCAACACTCTGGATGCAAGAAGAGTGAGAAATAATGATGTTTTGCTGTTCTTATCACCACAAGATAGGCCTTAAAAACAACTCTTAACTCGTGTTTGGTTGGATTCAGCCCTTGTTTTTCTCCAATGGCACTCCAGGTGTCTCTTGATCCTTTTCAAAACCCACAACTCCTCCATAAATCATGGGAGTGTCAGACACAATGGATCAAGCCACACAGGTACGATCCTGTCTAAAGCCCCAGCCGCCTTTGATTCCAGGATGTAACCAGAGCTTCAGCAGGGCCTTTCAGCAGTGCCCCTGGAATATCCCTCTGGAACCCATTTGGGTCCATCAGTCATCAGGGGAAGACCTCTCAAATTGATCCAGCCTCCCTGCAGATTGGGGCAGCACATGAGAATCTCAAAAGGTACTATATAGTGATCTGACCATAATGGGGAATAATGATAAATCCCCTACCAGATCACGTTGCCATTGCTCCAACAAGAAAATCAACCAGTTTGTGACCACTGCCTGAGTCAGGCCAGGCCATTTTTGATCTGGGCTAGGCCCATGGTGGCCATGAACTCCTGAGCTGCCTCCAAGGCCAAACCCAAGGATGGCAGATTAAAGTCCCCCATAACTATCAGCCTGAGGAACTCCACTGCCAATCCTGAAATGGCTTTCAGCAGCTCAGACAGAGATCTACGCAGCAGATACAGTAGCAACAATCCCAAATTATCCTGCGAGTCCAGCTTCAGGAACAAGGTCTCACAGCCGGACACCTGTAGAACAAGATCCCTGAAGACCAAAAGAGATTCTTGGATGGCCATTGCTACCCCACTTTCCCTGCTCTGGGTATTCAGCTGGTGCCAAACCATCAATCTGGCTGAGCACATTTCTAAAAGGGAGAAGCCCCCTTCTATAGTCAGCCAGGTTGTGGCAATGCACTCCAGGTCAGCTTGCTCCACGCAATGATGTCACAAATGAGGGGAGCCTTATTAATTGATCTGATATTCACCAGTAGCAGCCAGACCACAGAGCCTCTAAGGGTATGCTGTCCAGGTGCTGGGCATGAGCAAGGAGGGCCAGAACATGCCATTGATACTAAACATCAGGGGTGTCTTCCCCTGCAATGGCCTGCCCTCTGGCTCCTGTAGCACCCCACACCCATCACACAAGATGCATTTGTACCCACAATTTATCTTGTTATTGCATTTCTCTTTTTAAATATTTTACCTTTTTCCTCTGTTCTATTAAATAAGCCCAAGAAAAATTAAAATGCATATTTTTCTCTCACGAGGAATATGAAATATGCTTTAGTGGTAGATTTCAGGAGCAAGGAAATGTTACCTAGATGATAATCCTAATGTACTATTCTTGCTTCACTACTGCTGTTTCAGATTGTCAGATCAATTCCATGTTGTAATGGAATATCTAGGAACAACAGTATGTATGTATACAGTGAAATATGTTCCTTGGTGGAGTTAGGGATCTGACATGGGTACTAAATTTTCTATGTTAAATTTTGTATGGTAAGCCTGACTTAAGGTTTCTGATTCAGGATGATATATTCCTATCACACAGTTAGCTTTTCTTGCCACAAATTGTTAAGCTGCTTGTGCAGAACTCAAGTTGTGTTTGTGATCTCTCCAGAGATAATCTCTGATCCGACTATTTTAAACAGCATAATTTCCTGTGAACTTGATTTTATCTTGCCAATTCTAAGCATACATGCAGGCCTACTGGAGATGAGAAACTTCATCTAAACTGTTTGATGCAGGTGCTTCTCAAATGAATTCAGCAAGTGTGGCACAGAAATTCAGCATTCAGTCTTCAGAAGAACATACCAAGGGATATATGACTTCCAATTTTCCTACCCAAGTACAATCATTGCCATTTTACCAGATTGCTTTATTTTAATCTGGATGGGCTTCCTTTTTCTTAAAATTGTTTTGACTGTGCCCCACTTTATTGCAAACAGAAAATGTGTGGGGTTTCTAACTTATGTCAAGTTCCTAGTGTTGCTCCAATACCCTTGTGGGCAGTGTTTTTCCCCACTGGAAAGGTATTTTGTCTTAACACTGGTTCTTGGCTCAAATCAACCACTAGAACATAGCTACAATGTAATTTCTAACCATCATATTAAGATTCAGCATCTTGCTTTTGGAATTTCCAATATCTCTTACCGTTTTATTTAGAATTTACTTCTCCCCTGGTTTTCCCAGCACTGTAGCATACTGCTAAAATCATAACTATTGGGGAAAAGGATCCAGTTGGAAAGTTACTGATGTGTTAAAATGCTACTGTTGCAACTCACTGGACTCATATTCTTTAAGTCCAGCTATCAGCTAAGGGTGAGAGGCAATGAACACTGACTGCTCATGGTGTTATCTAGGAGTTCTTGATTTACAAACATTAAAGGAATGGCAGTGTTTGATGCATTTTGTTGTTAGAATTATTTACAAATACGGCAATCTTAAAAAATATGAGTTGATGTCAAGTTCCTAGATAAAGGGTTAGGTGATGGAAAAGACAGTAACGTATCTGGGCATTTCCAATCAGTTGAAAAAAGGACATTTTCCTTGACCTAGAGTCACAACAAAAGCAGGACAAAGGTGTTATAAACAGTAAAAAGAGTGTAAATTCTAGTCTTCTGTTAAGCACAGAAGCTAGCTAGTTACTTGACTCATCGTTCTCTCAGCCCTAGAATGGGAAGTCAGAAAACATCGACTGACCAACCCATCCTGGACCAGAATTGCTTGTAGGCCTTCAGAGATGTAACTATGTCTGTGGATCCTAATCAGCATAGAATTTGGAAGGCTGTTCCAAGGTTTATTTCACCTGATACTAAAACCACGCTTGCCTTTTCTGAATTAATTTCCCAATTGTTTTTCTTTCATAAGACTGAGGGGTGGTTATTATCTTGCGGTTGTATTTTGCAACAGATGATTAACCATAATTATGCATGCTTGATGTCCTAAAATCTAAGGTGACTGAAAAATAGATTTAGAAAATTAAAGGCATATTTTGCCTATATACATACACACATACATACATATAGAGAGAGAGAGGACATCAGGCGTGTGTAATTGTGGTAACCTTTCTGTTTAATGGAGACTATCTTGTCTTTCTGGTCTCATGAAAAAAATTGTGGTGCAGGTTTGGAACAAAGACCTGCCCCAAATGTTTCCTACTTTCTGTAAAGATAAAATACCTTAAGAAGTTTTCCCCATATAATTTTTGGACACACAGCCTTGATTTTTTATGTTATGCAAATACCTGCTCTGGTGCAAATTGAAAGTGACCTAGCCTGCTGGGAATGATTTTGAGTTACGGAAACAAAGAAGTGAGGTAATTAAATTAAAAGGAATTAAGACAATCCGCCTTGGAAACGTTTGTATTGTTATTCCATACAGTATGGTTCTTTCTTCTTATAAACTTCTTTTTGTTCTCCTTCCAATGCATTTTTGCAACTGGCTGAGCATTTTCCAGCGCAACAAGAAAGGTGGTGTTTAATAAAAGCTTCCTCTATCCCAAAATGCATGCTGACTTTTACATGAGTCAGAGAAGAAGCTGTGTTATATTTAAATGAGGTTACAGCTTTTAAGATACTGTAGAGAAAAATAATTTTTGCTTCTTGAATTGAGGACTCCCATCTCACACTCTTTCCGTGACAGATTTGTTTTCTAAATTTGAAATCTTATCTTCTAGTTGACAAGCAGAAAAAGCTTTCTTTTAAATATTAAAAGGGGCCACGGTAGCTCAGTGGTTAAGATGCTGGTTGGAAAGCTGACAGCCCGGGTTTGAGACCCAAGCGTCGTGTAACGGGATGAGTTCCTGTCCTCACCTTAGTTCTTGCCAACCTAGCAGTTAAAAGCATGTAAATGCTTGTAGATAAATAGGTACCACTACAGTGGGAAGGTAATTGCTCTGTGACGTCGTGCCACATGACTGTGGAAACATCTTTGGACAAGCGCTGGTTCAACAGCCATAGAAATTGAGATGAGCACCACCCCTTACAGCCACAAATCTAGTGAAGTAAAACCCACAGGGACTCCTTTACCTAAAATATTAAATATGTATAGGAAAAGAGGAAGGCTCTGTTTGTTAATGGCCGCTAGTATGTACATTACCAATGGCTTGGAAGTAGCACTTTGAGAGAGTAACTACAGTCCTGTGCGTCTCTTTGTATTACTTGAATGTATCTGGCTGACAACTGTATAATAATGTATAGTATTCTGGACAAGATGAGCATGATCCAGTAGGGCTGTTTAACACACTTTACTGCACAATTGTAAATCGTGATACTTCATGATGAATTCATTTTCAATGCATTTATAAATACTTTTAACATAATTTTGGTTTTGACCTAAGCAGAATCTGAAATCAGAGATGGAGGAAATTCAGGAGACACTGTTTACGCAGAGGTGATGTGGCTTTGATATACCGATAATGTGCAAGCATTCAGACAATTGTTAACTGGAAGCAGCATCTTGAGCCATTTTGATAACTGCTCCTTTAGATCATCTGTACTGCAAATGGTCTTCGTTGAGTAGTTTTCAGTGCATTTATTGTAAAAACTACTGTACCATATGGAAATGGAAAATCATCCCACCTCTATTACAATAGAGAGGCCAAGTAACAATTTAAAAACTATTTAAAAACTATTAGTTTTTACAAGAGATTTTTTAACATAATTAAATCATTGTTATTAATAGAAATACATTTTCAAATCTGAGTTCATTGGAAAGCTTATCTGCTATGTATTCCTCAATTCCACTCCAAAATATTAAGATGACCTTCATTCAGGTTATATCTTTTCACTTTCTTTTAGTTTTAATTTATTTTCATTTCATTAATTCACGCTCTTTACCATTTACTCATTTATATTCCAAGTTGCAGTCTTCTATGTGCCAGGTCATCATAATAGTGATCATTGCTGCTCATCATGGCTCAGTCAATCAAAAGTTTCATATATATGTTAGCAAGATCAATAAAGTATTGAATATATTTCCATCTTTTGGTCATTTGCACTATTTGTATCATCTTCTAGAGTTATCAATCATAACTGCAACATAATAGTAATAATACACATAGGAACTTAATATTAGCATATTTCTAGCAATGAAGAAACAGCATGCAAACAAGCTGTGGAGTAAAGTTTTTCCCCTCATTAGTCATTTTTAATGTCAGCCAGGCAGAAAAAGGAAATGCAGATCAAATGACCATCCTTCACACCCTAATCAACTTGAATGACACTGAATAAAAGTGCCTTCTTAGGACATTATGGTCTTTTTGCACTCTTGATATTTGTTCATCTCAGAGGGATTTCTCCTATAGTCATTTACACTGGAAAGCATGGAAGACTTTGAGGATTATGAAGCATCGGAACTTATGCATGCTTAAGAGTTCCCATCTGTTACCTTCCCAAGCCAGAAAACATTAAGAGGATAGTGGGATAAGCACAAAGGTGTCTCAAAGAGGAACATCAAGTATGAATCACCATTGCTTCCTCTTTGTCTCTCTTCCAACTCTTATGAGTGATGATCTTGTGAGAAACTGCTTCATCTTGAGTTGTTTGTTCAAAGAATGCAGGGAAAACAATGAAGTTGACACATCATCACCATTCTGTCTTCTTGTATTGATGGAGAGAACCGAAATGAAGTGATAGCTGTATTTGTGGGAATAATTTTACTCTCTTCAGTATGGTGGTTCTGCTCCAATAAGATTTTGTAACTACATCTGCAAATGAACTCAGTTTTCTCTACCAACAAATACTAGACAATGAAAGCATTGTTGCCTTCCAAACATTTTTATGAACACATGAAAAGTGCTAGTTCATGAAAAATGAAGCTGCTCAACATACAGTAGGAGACATACTGTAGGAGACAGACACACCAGAGCCTGGAAACTCATTCATTCATTCTCTCTCGCGCGCACACAGAACTAAGGAATGATGTGGAAAAGCAGCTTTTGAAGAGAGAAAAGAGCCCATAGAGAATTTCCTGAAAGCTGAGAGGCACATAGCCTCTTCACGGACCTGATGTGGGATGTGAAAACTACTCCCTGTAGAAACAGCTATTATTTCTTCCCCCTTGTGTGTGCCTAAAAGTCAGTTTTGACTCCTGATGACTGCCTGGACCAGTCTGCAGTTTTGTTTTTCAGAAGTGGTTTTCATTGCTTCCTGATTTGGTTTATATAGCCATCCATTTCACATACATGACTTTTGGGCAGCTTGTTATAGAATTATTTATATACAAATTAGTAAAATTCTGTTACTTTGCTTATCCAAATCCAGATTTATCCTTGGAACTTACCTATCAGAGAAGTGAGCATTGGTACAATGAGGAATTGAGCTTTACGTAGAAAGTACAATTCAGATTTTATAGGACTGTCTCTACTCCCTCCACCCCCGCCAATGCACTGCCTTGAATACTCAGAGAAAACATATGATACATGTAAAAATCAAAATAAATCCTTAGAACTTTTCAAAATTAACTAGGTTTACACAGGGTGCCAAGCCCTAGGTTGCCATAGCTGAGTTTTAAAAATCGAAGCAACCACAAAATAGCAGCAAAAAGATACAATAACTCAACTCTTTGCTGCTGTTTAGTGGTCAACTGGGTTTTTGCAAATCAGATATGGCAACCCTAACCAGCCACAGTGTGGTTTATTTGGTTTTACTTAGCACAAAGTATAAATCAAATGTTTCTAAATATTTATAGCTTGGTATTATATGAAGACAGTCAAATGTGACCTCTATAATAAATTAATGTTGCACCATGGCTTAGCCTGATGTGTGAACAATCAGTACCATTTTCTTTTCCATTAACACTGCCTTCTTGCTTGCAATAAATGGCTTGTGTTTTTAACATATAAAGCCAGCCAAAGGAAGAGCAGCAGCTTTCTTTGCTTAATTCTTAATTGCTTAATTTTTTTGTTTTCTGCCTGTCATGTATAATTCTGCATCTATTAAAAACACACAGATTTATTTGGAAGGGAAAAAAGTCAGCTACTTTCCTGAATAGCTGTCATCATTGGTAAAAGGCATCTGGGTATATGCGCATGAGAAGAAGGATGGGAGAAACATGTCATCAAAATATGCTTGAACCAAGTGCCAACTGTTACAGAAACTCTCACTTATCTCTGCATTGAAGAACACTTTGCTTAACTTTAATAAGTTAAATTAACACACCTGATACAATCAGGATTCCATATCTCAGCTATCTAAAATCTGCGAATGCTTACTCAGCATTAAGGCTACTCTCTTTTAGTGGAGTTTACTCCTAATAGATGTACATGATTGCAAGCAAACTGCTGGATAGTTTGCTTATTATGCTGAAAGTTAAAACTTTCATAAGCATTAACAGAAAGTATTCCCAAACAATTTGAGTATGGGGCAAAAAAATCATGCCTGTAGTCTGATCTGTGCTTCTCTTCTTTAGATGGAAGTACTATTGGATTACTATCAGGTATGGCTTGAAATGAAACTTGAGAGTCCACTTATGCTTTCCTTGCAAACTAGCCCATTCTGGCGCCCCCTAAATCTGATCAATACTAACTTCTGTATTTTCCATAATTCCTTCCTTTGATAATGATAGAAAGGAATTATGGAAACTGATATCTAGCGCATACAGAAAGTGTGAGATCAGGTAATATGTAGCATAAGCATATTTCTTCAAGACACCATAAATCATGATTTAGAGCCCATAATGATTGGATTTAAGACAAACTAAATCAGACATGCATAACCTGAAATGCATGCACCCCACTCAAATATTTGATCAAAGCTGCCACCAATAGATGTTTGATGTAACAGAAGGCAAAATTATTAAATAGATGGGGAATAATCATGCAACCTATACTGAATTTTACATTTATATATAAATCAAATCAAATAGTTTTCTGTCTGCCCCATGTCTTTTTGTGGCTCTTATTTTTAAGTATTTGAAAGACACATTTGAAGACACAGTGCAATCTGTTAAACGAAACACACTGCAATGACTGAGATTACACAATACATTGAACCACAACCTAGCCAACCAGGTTTTAATTTTTTAGTTTTATTCCTCCATAGCTCATTATGTTGCTGGAACAGAAAAGAAAAAGAAATTAATCAACAAGAATAGACAAATACCACAGACAGTCAGAGGTGTTTATGTGACTGATAAGACTGGAAGAATGGGCTAATTCCAGATTCCAACACCTCAGTACTCAGGCCACTAGTATACACAGGAGTAGATTTCTGTCACTGTTTCTCTACTCTGGAGCAGTTTATCCCCCAGGCAGATTGGCCCAAACATTGGTGTATGTGTATAATAATAAAATGTTATACAAGCTAAAAAAATACACAGGAATGAAAAGTACAAGGAAAAAAGAAAAAGTGTAAAATAAAGAGAAAAGAAATATATAAAGTAACTTCCAACCTTTATTATAAATACATTCAGTGACTCTTCGTCTCCTTTAAAATTACAAACATTTCTCTTCAGCCCATAACTTATCTATAAATAAATCCATATAATATCATCTTCTCGGTCCTGATGTCAGCAGAAAGTCTGTAAAGGGTGGTCAGAAGTAACATATCTTGTTTTAACCTTGATAAAATAAACCAACTTTATATTCCTTTCTTTTATTTCTAACAGTCAATCTTTAGTTCATAAAATATTGTCACAAAATTTTGACTTTGTTTCTTCTTTGCTGAGTTCTTCAAACTTCAACATTTTTTTTGCAAATCCAACAGAAAAAAATTATCCAGGCCATTCTCCTGATTTGTCATTTGTATTGCCCTTCAAAGTTTTAAAACCTCAACCATTTTCTTTTAGACATCCAGTGAAACATCCTTTTGTAAATCATTCTCTTGACCTATCAGTTGTAAACCCACTTTCAGTACTATTTCTATCTTGTTGGACAAAATTTGCCCTACTTTGCCATTTCTTCAATAATATCTTTTGAACACAGGATTAATATCTGCTTCTATGTACTGTATAGGGGGCATGGTTGCTTAGTGGTTAAGACATTGGGGTTGACAGCCTGAGTTCTAGACCAGGTGCTGCATAACAGGGTGAGCTCCTGTTACTTACTCTAGCTGCTGCCAACCTAGCAGTTTGAAAAAATGCATAAATGCAAGTAGATAAATAGGTACCACCTTTGGTGGGATGGTAACAGCGTTCCATGCACTTCAGCATACAGTCATGCCAGCCACATGACCATGGGAGCATCTTTGGACAACACTGGCTCTTCGGCTAGGAAATGGAGTTGAGCACCACCCCCTAGAGTTGGCCACAACTGACAGGGGAAACCTTTATCTTTACTTATGTACTGTATAAACTAATGTTGATATTGTGACTACTAGATTTTGGTTCCATTCTTCAAAATCTCCTTCAGTACTTTTATTGTTATAACATTTTGCTTCATTTTATAAACTCATACAGCTTTCCTCTGTCTAAAAACTTTAATCCCCTTCTGGTGTCCAGTTTTTGAAATAATAAAATTGCTTATCTTAGTAGTCCTGTAAAAATCAAAACAGTATGTATGTTCCACAAGAAGCTATTTGTTATTCTTGTTGTAAAGAATAATCATCTTGTTGTAAAAGTTTCAATATTCCAATTTTATATGGAGCTTTAGTTCATTTGTAACATTTTAAGATCAAAATTTTATTTAGCTTTTTGCCATTTATTTCAGGTTCTTTACATTCTTAAGCTTATGATTTAACATTTTCTTTCATTCAGGATTAAAGGCAGATTCACTTGGCATTTCCAGATGTGTTGTTTCAAAGGTTTCCCACAGCTGAACAGCAGTTAATGAGCAATTTCCAAACATGATTAAAAAGTGAGGTTGGTCAGTTCAGTCTTTTGAAAGGTTTCACCACAGCTGTGAACCTGATAGTTGATCCATCTCCTGACTCTCAGGCCCACAGGAGACTGCTGTCCCTCAGTCCCCTCATGAGGAGCAGCTCACCATGTAGGTAATCTCCTGTCCTCTCCTTTTTGAGAAGTTCCAAGACCTGGTCTACTCACAAATTCCTTGGTTAACTCCGCTTTCATAGAGTCTTCTTCAGTTCACCCTCCCTTCCCCAGAAGTCCCCAAAACATTGCTAGGATTCCTGAAAACTATTATGGCTTGACTTTTTCAGAGGGGCTTTGGGAAATTATCTGGATTGATCTCTCCTAGAGACAAATGCCCAGAGTGATTGTTGCCAAATAGAACTGTATATTTTGTCATTATTGGTGTATTTGATTATTGTGATTATAATTTGTATTCTGTATGCTGGAAAAGACTCTTGAGGGTCCCTTGGACTGCAAGGAGATCAAACCAGCCAATCCTACAGGAAATCAACCCTGATTGCTCATTGAAGGGACAGATACTGAAGCTGAAGCTCAAGTGCTTTGGCCATCTAATGCCAAGAAGAAAAGGCTCACTGGAAAAGGCCGTGATTGA
>JANHZU010005099.1:65591-77890 GCA_032468055.1 Acrochordus granulatus | reverse complement strand
AAAGGATGACACGGTGTAATGTGTCATGTGCTGTTGCTCACCTGAGGTTGTATTGACCTACTTTTAAGAACTGCCAAGGACCAGATGATTTTCACTGTGTCCTGATATGTAAAGCCACAGAACTCAAAGAGAGTGTGCTTTCTTTTTTACATGACTGTATGTGTTTGTTTGTCCATATATAAATGTGTGTGTATACACGGGTGTGTATATATGTTTTTTTAATATTTGCCAGTTGACTTCTGACTTCACATTTTTCCAACTTTCTCAACTGAACTGTCCTCCATCAGAATATTTATCAACAGACAACCAGCTTTCTTATAGTTCAGGCAACACAGGGTGATATTTTCTTCACCCTAGCAAAGCCATTAGCTTCAAGGTGAGATTTTAATGAAGATTTTAGCAACACGCCCTTTGAAGTGACTCCCACTAAAGACGGATCTGCACATTCAAGTTTGCTTTGCTTAAGAAAAACAGTCTCTTGTATGAAAATCAGCAAATCAGCTCCTCCTCCTCATGAAGGACGTGATCTCAGTTGTAAACAGCAACCCACTTCACACACCCTAATAAAAATAATAATAAAAATCCATTCTAATTTGGGGTCAAAGTAGCTTCCTATTCCTAGCTAGAGTAAAAGAGAGATTCAGTTGCAAGATTCAAGCTGGAATTATCTCAGGATATAAATGCATGAAGTGAATATAGATCAGAATGAAACATTTTTTTCATAGGTAGGTAAGTAAGTAGATTGAAAGATAGGTGGATTGATAGATAGATGATAAAGGGATGGATGGATGGATGGATGGATGGATGGACTGTTAATACAACTGAATGATTACTTTAAAAAATGCCATGATAGTAATGGATGGATGGATGGATGGATGGATGGATGGATATCATAAACAGCTCTATGCTTTTGGACTTGACTTCTTAGATTCCACAACAAAACTGAAGTCCCAGTGAAAGAGCTGAAGGCAGAAAGATAAAATCCTGATCATCCTATGATATCCATAACCTGAACAAAATGTAGGAGGTTGACTTCCCCATAAAAACATCTTATTAACTTCTCAAACTGCTCGAAATAAAAACATATTAATACAGGAGTCACTCCAAGGATCTATGGGACTTTCGAAGTAACACTCCTTTGTACAACGTTTAACTTTTCCCATAAACTCATTGGGAATTGTAATCACCTATTTATATCAGTATTATTCTGAAAGAAGCAGATACATTTGTTCCTAGATATTTTAAAAGGATTCAAACACCAAGTAAAAGCCATATCTAAAATTTTCCACAGATTCAGTAGAACTTATGAGAAATATATGTGACTTATCAAGTAATTTATTACTGCTGTATGTATCAATTAGTGGTATTGAACTTTCAGATTTATCAATAAGACGTGGAATAACCTTTTGTGTTCTGCTCTAATCATGGGAACATATAATTCTTTCTACTGCCTTGCTACCATCTAGGGGTTGTCTGAATTTTTCAGCTCAGATAATAGACCTGCAAAGACATCTTACAAGTTTTCCTAGATCTTCCTAAATCAAGGCACCTTCCCACTGGCCCAAAGTCATTCTAGTCCTTCCATGGCTAAGTAAGACTTGAATCTAGTCTACTTCCTTATGTTACAGTATATACCTATTTATATTACCCCAATTTCCAAGTATTAGAAATGTGCATGCTTCAGACGATTAAGAACAGGTGAGCCATCCCCAAATTGACTGCTCTAATAAGTGACCTGTTTAAAGCAATTCAATCTGTTGAGACTTTGACACCCAGCATTCTCAGCTCATATGATCTATTTGAATTTGCAATCGCAACATATCTAAACTGTGCCTAGTGGGGAAACATCCTGGGGAAGTCCACAGAACTCAGTTCTTCCTGTGTTTCCCCATCAACTAGAATTCAAAAGGCATAATGCTCCCATTCCTGGAAGTGACATATTATCATGATGATATGTAATTATCAATATAATTATATTCTGTTGTGTCAGGCTGTACAGATTAAATCCATAACTGATTCCACAACCCAATTAAATCAAACATTGCATCTCTACTTTTTCTTACTTCATTTTACTTCACAGAGAATAGTTAAGCCTTGAAACAAATGTCAGGTTAAGCCCTGACACAAATGAAACTTTGCTTCACCCTACAGTCTTTGGAAAATAGCTGTTGCTGGTTCTTCTCCCAGTCAGTTCTGAGAGGCAGCAGAAAAGGATAGATCAAGGTTGTTAATGATGCATCTCTCTTGAGTGAAAATATTTATCCTGGACACGCAACAAATAATCTGCTTCATCTTCTATAAAACTTGTGGTAGGCTTAATGCCTCTTCCAAGTCTGGGTGGTTTTTGAACTTGTGAGATTTCTCCCTCTCTCCTTGTCTTGTGTTTGTTTTTATTTTTCCTTGAGAATAGATTGCTCACATCAAGTGTTCAAGGAAGCTAGGCAGAAAACTCTCATGCAAGGAATCATGTCAGAGAATGACTAGAGATTAGGGAGACAAAGAGCAACGTGTGGGTGGAAAAGTTCTGAGCAAGCTCAGAGGGCATGCTCAGTATGTCAATACTTTGACCCAGTATTATGCTAAGTAGCAGAAAATTGAAACTCAGGGAGAAGTTTCTCCAACACTCTTATTGTGCTGAGGGCTTGTAACCGTTAAGTACTATCCAGCTACGTCCAGGAAGCCATTCCATTTGCCAGAAATTTCTTCTATTAAAAGCCAATCATGTGCTAGAAATGTGGGACTTCCCCATTCTGGGTCGAAACCCAGATATTCTAATTGTCCCCATTAACTGCTTAGGTTGGGACTCTAAGCCATGGTCTATACAATCTCTTGATTCACAAGATGGACAAGCAAATTAAATTGCCTGATACAATTGCATACAAAGTAGCTGCACAGAGTATGGTCAAAACAGAAGTTGTGACGGTGTGATTAAAACTTCAATTGCACCATTGCAGCCACCATCTTGGCAGTTTTGACCACACCCCAAAGATCCCCCTGAACTATAATTTGTGAAAATCAGACCTTGCATGTTTCTTTGCTTGGGCAGTCAAAGCACAATCTGTTTCTAGAAACAACCTGATCAGCCATCTGTCTCACTTCTCAAGATGCTAAATAATACTTCATTTTAGCTTTATCCCCGTTCAAACTGCTTCCAAAAAAACAAGCCACCCTCTGGGCAACAGCCATCCATCACGTCCACCCTAAGAATAATTTTGGGTGGAACAGTCAACCAAAACAGGTTCTTTGCTCTGCAGCATGGAGGCACTGAGCTACCATATCTGAGCTTCCATAACAAGAGACAACCAGCAGAAGCCAGCAGCAAGACAGAGGATGCTCTGATTCTTGCTGCCTCCTAAGAAGTCCAGATTTCTGCAGCCCAGATCAAGGACTCCTAAACTACCTTCCTATCTATCTGTTTTTAATTAAAAGAAGTCTTCAAATACTGTGTCAGGTGGGAACCTGGTGGGAACTAAGGAAGATTCTAATAGGAACCCAGTTGTCTGTCTCCAAACAATCTACTGTATGAATAAATACTAAACTTTAATTGCATAATATCAACATAAGAGAAAACTGAAATTAACAGATAAAAACTTATCCAATTACCATAAAACATTCTGATCATTTTGCATATTCACACCACCATTTTAGAAATGTATAGAGGTTAGGAATTCAGTCTTTTCTCTATCCTGTTATTTATTCCAAGATACAGATCATGGTGGGGGCAGCAGTGATTTCAACAGCCCCATTCACTTTAGCAAATTCCAGTTCTGACTCATAACTACTATTAGATTTAAACCCTTTTATCTTGCAACAAAACCCCCCAAAAGCCTCATCAAATGCCTATAATAAGTTTAAGAAGCTTTAAGAAGCTCATATGTTACAATTTTTATCAGACAAATTCCAGCACAAGATATAACTTTTCCCACAAAGAACAAATAGATCCATCTGGCTTCTTGCAAAAATTAGGGCTCCTTTTCTGCAGGATTCTTTAAGTATGTGGAAATCTAATAAATACTTATTTTAGAGCCAAATTTCCCTGTACAAGCCGGACCTTACCCTTAAGAATGCATATACAAGATTGAATGGTCTTTGTATTCCAGAACAGTAGCACCATCTGCCACATTTAATTGGAAGTTAAATTATTGCATCTTCCTAATTAGTATATCTGCCTTCTTTGCATTACAAACTGAGCAGTTATTAGAGATGAGGGCTTGCAATTGATGTAAACCTAGCCTGTTAGATTGTCACCAAGGGTATCTGAGAGCTATGATAAAAAAATCCAAGATGGTAGCCATCATGGAGCCATCCAAGCTCTGCCTGTTTTTTATGCATGCCTTGTTTAGATGTTAATGTTTAGACCAAACTCCATAGGTATCCTTGGCTATCACCTTTGCAGGGCAGATTTCCAATTGAGGTCTTTCTCCTCTGGACCATTAAAGAGTAGAGGCTGATTGAACTTACATTCACTCAACTGCACATTCAAGCTGTATGAAGTAGCTAAATGCGTTGGCTTCTTTCTTTCCCTGAATAGAGCTTTATATGTTCACAGCAACCTGGAGTTTGGTTTTGTCTGCAGAGCACTCCCTGTAAAGATTGGGCAGTTACTCGGTCAATCACATTAAGTAATTTCATGCAAGGGTATTGACAGAATGGTGTGCATGTACAGATGCACTCTTTTTATCGACACATGGGGAACCCACTCCTGGAGAGATAAAAACCAGCTGTGGCATGTGATGCTGGTGGAATGAAAATGCCAACCATGAAAATGGAAAGAAGAACTGATAGGAATGAAAAAGTAACCTTGCCACACTATCTTTTAACTGGTCATAGAATCATAGGACTGTATGCCTGGAAGGGACCTTGGAGGTCTTCTAATCCAACCCCCTGCCCAAGGCAGGAGTCCTTATACCATCCTGGATGAATAGTTGTCCAATCCTTTCTTGAAATCCTCCAGATATGGAGCACCCACAACTCTGGGTGGGAAGCTCTTCCATTGATTAATTGTTCTTACTGTTAGGAAATTCCTCCTTATTTCCAGATTGGATCTCCCTTTCATTGAAGTGTGTCTGTGTGTCTGTGTATACACTCACAAGCACCTCCTCAGACTTATGAAGAAGTACAAAATGTAGAGGTCTCACCAAAAGCCTGGAGTAGACCATAGGATTTTTTTTTATTGGGCACTGCAAATTTTTCACAGTCTAATGCCAAAATTGCACAGATATTTTCATGCATTTCTTCTTCTCTGCTGACCCACAGTTAAATGTCCCATGAATTAAACAGCCCATAGAGCTTCACGTCCATTGACCAGAATCAGTCCCTTGATGTGGGGTGGAGGAACTAAAGTGGCTTTTCCACAGAATGGCATAAAAATATCTTTCCCTCTCCTTAACTTTCAGATGTGTTTGATTAATTTCCACAGCCCAGGAGCTTCACCCAAGTCTTCCTCAACCTATCACTCTGCAGATATGTTAGACAGCAATCTGTATCTATCATTCTCAGTCTGCAGGATGATAACAGACATTGTAGTCAAACACTTCTGGAGAGCTCTAGCTTAGGAAAGGCATATAAGCTTGTGGTGATCCAAGGCAATAAACAGCTAAAAGCTGCTTGTTGTCCCTGGGTTTGCATTTTGTACTAAGATCCAGTTGTCTGAATGATTCAGCATTGACTGGATTCACACAACAGTAAGCTATAAATCATGATTTATGAACAACAGTGATTAGATTCACATGACATACTCAACCAACTTCAAGCAAACCACATTGTGACTTACTGTAGGTTTCAAACCTAGCCTTAAGATGTTTTGTTCTGGATCTTCTTGCAGGAGAAAAGCAATCAACAGAAGCAAAGAATCTGTGTTCACTGAGCATGAGCAAGAATCTGTGAAGTACCACCCAGCAGTTCCAATGGATGACGACCTGATGGAAGACTCCATTCTTCTGCCAATGGATGCTAGCCTGGAATGCCACAGCCCGCCTCCTGATTATAACTCTGTGATCCAGTACTCAGCTCCTCCAGTGTAGCCAACTGGCCCTGGGATGACAACAACGCTTTGCATCTCTGACCATGCAGTATTCTAAGCCAGCTTCTTGGTTTTCTTCTTGCTTAGCAGAACTCCTGTCCCAAGCGAAGAAGCCAGACCATGGCTAATTTGCCCTTGAAGTCAAATGCACATTGACCCCACTTTGTGCGATGCAAGTGGGAATCCTCTTAAGAGCAATTCTCTGAAGGCTGTCTTCCAATCTCTCTGACTTTCATTTATTAACCTTCCCCACAAGTTTTTTTTCATGCCACCATTGTTGCAGTCCATCTTTTATTCAGTGGGATTTGCTCTCTTAAATTTTGCTGCGTACCATTTTCTCGCTATTTTTGTTACTTTTAAGAGTGGCTAGGAAAATTCCATTCTAAACACCAAGGCTTGTTATCCAAGGATAATCATCCTCAATATTTTATGCAGAGAGGTTAAAACTTAACATGAATTCTGAAAATTTATTGCAGAACCCAAAGGAATCTTCCAGAACACACATACAAAGAGAGAGACACAAAGAAAACCTCCAAGTGCACTGTATATTTAGCCACAACTTGCAGAATGAGACTGAGAAAGATTCTGTGTGGATAATTTTTCTCACAGTATAAACAACTACCTAAATGCAATAGTAATGAAAAAAAGTACAGTACAGAAAAGGCCTCAGGTGTTTTAGTGGGCCAGGAAAGTCAGATCCTGTGAAACTGTGAATAGAGAAGCTTCTTAAAAGAGGTGTAAGATTTTACTTGTTCTCTAGACCCTAAATCTGCTGAAATAAAGCTAGGAATATTTCTGCTTAATGCACAGTGAGAGAACCCCTTCTAAAGTCCATGAGCATCAGTTAAGCATGCCTGTATTCCTCTGTCTGTTGTGATAAGCAATGAAGCTAGAGTAAAAACAGGCTAACTTTGAAAGCACTTAATTTGCCATTATTTTAGTCATAGGACCAGTGGAAAAGGACAGTATAAACCCTATCTCACATCTCCTGTGGTGTTCCCAGCTGACACGGGTGCAAATTAATTTGGATCCTGTGCAGGAATGTCTGGGGCTAGGGAGGGTATTCAAAAAGTCAAGATGGTGAGGCTTGGATCATGTAGTCATGACCACCTTGATATTGTAGTCACTCCCTGCCTTCAGGCCCTTGATTCTCTGCCTTACTCTGTAACCCAGGAAAGTACGTAAGTGTGAAAGAATTTTGCTCATATATGCCAAATCCTTGAGAAAGTTACTAGGATTTTAAAAAAGTGGAGATGGAATGTGCCTTTAAAACTTCAAATGTAGAAAGCGATATTGATACAACCAAAACGAAAGGGAAATTCTATCACCATTCAAAAGTGTCAAGTGCCTTTTCTATACATAGATAAAAATTAAGAAGGTCTAAAGCAGTGTTTCTCAATGTTGGCAACTTTCAGAGGTGTGGACTTCAACTCTCAGAATTCCCCAGCCAGCAAGGGGAATTTTGGGAGTTGAAGTCCACATATCTAAAAATCATCAAGATTGAAAAATACTGAAAAAAGAAAAAGAAATGTACAGATGGTCATCTCTTTTTGACTTGGCCTTTCTAGAAATAAACTACATGAATGGTTAGACTCCAGCATGGGTGACTGATAGATGGGCAGTTAGAAGATAGATTAGTTCCCTGCTTTAGAAAACTTCCTTTGGTGATTTTTGAAGATCAGATCTCTTAAAGTCACAGAAGGAACCAAAGGATTATGCAACTACTGATACATTTTTCTGATCTGGTAAAAGAAAGCTACTTTTTATCATTTTCATATCTCTGGGGAGTAGGTCAAAGGTCAAGATCAGTTAGCCAGATTCACAAATCACTCATAGGCAAAACCAAAGCACACTATGGTTTCGGAAAATGCATGAACTCTGCCATGTGTAACTTCTCAGCCAGGAGCCTGCTCTTTGTATCAGCTTGACAGCCAAATCAAGTGTCAAGGAATCACATTTCCAAAATGGACATGACTAGAGTCAACTTCTTGAGGAGTAAGAAGGGTTTCTTAACCTCTCCAATGCAAAATGAATGCTGATGGGCTATTGAAGAGTCTGGGCTGCGCTTTTGCATTGGCATTCTAGTCTGGTGTGGTTTCTCACTCAGTGAAGATACAGTAAGTGACACTTCTAATCATCACAAACATGAACCCCAAGGGCAGTTGGATCTTACTTCAACACTGCAAACGTGACACCGTCCACCACTATGTATAAATGCAACATGCTGCATTTGCTTCCTCCCTCCCTCCCTCCCTTCCTTTTTTCCTGTCCCTTTATTCATTGCACTCCATACCAAATATGCCCATGGGCTGCAACAGACTCTCTTTGTTGGCACATGGCATTTGCTGACTTCTAAGCACTGACTCTAATGCTCAGAGATAACTCAATAAGCTTTTTCTACTGAACTGGACTTTTGGGGGAAAAATGATGTCCTGTGCCTCTTCCAAGGGCCAAGGGCCCATTCAGAGATTCACTGCCAAGCATCTCTGCAAGGATGTGATTTTTTTTTCAGTTGCATGGATAAGTCTAATTTTATTTTGTTTTTAATCAGCAGAATTGGACCTGTATTTCTCGTATTTTATTTACTAATATTCTTTATCCTCACTTTTCTTCCTCTTCTTCTTTCCCCTCCCTTAATTTAATTACAGTGTTTTTCTAATCATGTTGAAATATCTTTAGATATAATAATATCCAGCCAAAATCAAGCCCTTTGGACTGCAATCCTATGCAAATGTAAAAGGAAGCCAGTTCCTTTGATTTCACCGGAGCTTATTTCTGAGTAAGCCCACATGAGATTGCATTGTCAAGTTTCCACTGGAACAGATGAACATTTCTCAACTCCTTCCCACAAAAGATTGCTAAGCTGCTCAATTTTGGCTGGATTTTAACATATGTTCATAGTGTTTATTCAGTAGAAGCAATTTAGTATAAATATGCATTTATTGATTTGTGTGTATACTTTTTTAACTATAAAAGAGCAGGAAATTCTGACCCAAGGGTCTCTTTTACCGAACCTGTCACCTCTGCCTGAAGAGGTGGCTCCAAGTCACAATGTCACCCGCCCGGGTGTTAAATGTAAAGGACTTCTGCCACTCTCACCCTCCTCCCTAACGCTATAACCCTTTGGGCATTTTGATGTTTGTGGTTGAAATTTGGTTTGAATGTTACTGCACTTTCTAAAAACAGTGAAAAAGGCCACACAAATATTTCGTTTGAGAATTAGATTGAAGGACAAAGGATGCTTCTGTGATCTAAAAGAGGAACCAGATGCCCAAAGAGGTATATTTTGATGTTATTAAGTACAACTCAGGGATTTCTTTATGACTTCAGACGCTGGCCTTTGTAAATTTGTTTGACTGTATTCAGAACTGATTAGGCAGTTCTGTATTTGTTTCAGAGCACGCCTGCTTCAAACACATACTACCCTGCATAATTAATTAATCCTGCATTATTATCCAAGGGAACTTTGGTTTATCCATGCTCTGCTATTTCTTCATATACCAGCTTTCCCTAACTAACTCATCCTAATGCAATTGAACTCAAGTCCCAGAATTGGCCATGCTGGCAGGGATGCTCACCGGCGAGCAGGGAGGTATGAAGATGGCAGCTATGCCCATGTAACTGAAATGCTGCTTTTTTTTCCACACCCATCAGACCTACGTTGAACATAAAAAAGAGGTGAGGCCAGTGGTATGCTAGGAAATGTTTAACAAGCAGCTATTGCCGCTGCTATGCTGCTACAGATCGTCCTCGACTTATGACCACAGCTGGGACAATCATGTCCATTGCTAAACAAAGTTGTTCTTATGTGAGTCCAACCCGATTTTATGACCTGTTTTGCCAGAGTTACATGAACCCCTGTAGTTGTTAAGTGAATCGCATGGTTGCAAATGCAGCTTCTCCCAATGACTTAGCTTTTCAGAAGCCCCCTGGGAAGGTGTCAAATGGCGATCACATGAACCGAGGACACTGCAGCTGTTGTAAATACGTGCCAGTTGTCAAACTCCCACATTTTGATTATGTGACCATGGAGATGCTGCAACAATTGTAAGCGCGAGGACTGGTTGTAAGTCACTTTTTTCAGTGCCGTAACTTCTACTGGTTACTACATGAATGGTTGTAAGTTGAAGACTTCCTGTATCTGCTACGCAGCTAATTGGTGGGCTCAGCTCTGCTCCTAGCCAGTTTACAAAATTCCAGAAAATTTAATAGTCAGCTCTCACAATTGTTAACTCCGTGAGGCTTTGATTGCACAGCCGTAGCCACTATATTTTCCTTTGGGGCTTCCCCACCCCACTCCAAATGCCCTTGAAAATCATTTGGGCTTCTGAGACCTGCAGCAGTCAGAATCACTAACCAAAGCATGTTCATTCAAGACTTTCAGAAAAAAGAAATGAACTAGGCAAGAATCCCGTTCTGCTTTAATGTCCATGGATCTTCTGCTGAAACCAGTCCCTGTCTTTCTCAAGAATGTATGCACTGAAAAGAGTCTGCTCTCTTCATGTAGTCAAAATATATTGTAATTATTAACCAAATATAAATTAAAAGAACTCTATATTTATACAGCCTAAGCCTCCTTTGTGTTCTCTGTTCTGTTTTGGCCTGCCATGCAAGTGTTGGAATTGGACGTCCTATGTGAATTTCTACACCTCTCACTTGGAACTCACTTTTCTGCAAGCTCAAACCATTTTCAATTTCAATACAGACCCAAGGGGCACCTCAACACATCCCATTCAGGCTGGGCTCACACAACCTACTAAAGTACAAGTTCATTATTTATTATGACTATTTCTATGGTCCTCCATTTCTGAAGACTCTAAATGGTTTGCAGTATTAATAAGACAATTAAAAGTAAAAATGGATCAATAATTAATAATCAATGTTGTGTGCCACCATTCTGGGAAAATGATTGATTGACCAATCTTAACTCCTGGAGACTGCCTGGACAAGTCCCTGCTACTTTCTTGGCAATATGTTTTGGAAGTAGTTTCCCCTTGCCTCCCTTCCTAGGCCTAAAGTCATCCAGTTGGTTTTATGTGTAAAGCAGGACTAGAACTCACAATGTCTACACCAAATTGGCTCTCAGCAGGATCCCAAATACCTTTCTGAAGAGCAGTGTTTTTACAACCACCCGAAAATGTAGTAAGGAGGGCGTTAGATACCTAGTGGAAAGCCTGCTCCATATGGGATCCATCACTGACGAGGACTGAGCCTGGTGTTCCCTAAGATGACATTTGCTGGCAGAAGAATCTTCTCCAAGGCTTTTCTACCAGATATTCCTGGATGTGCAGATTCACAGAGCTATCCTGAGCAACACTGGGTGTGACTTTAGTTTCTAGCCTGACTTTCTCAAAATCTGCTAAGACTACAGCTGAATTTCCCAGAAAATGCAGAATCAAACCTTTCCTGATCTCCCCTTCTTTAGATTAGCATGTTGTCAAATCTAGCTTTCAGGTATGAGGCAGCAGGTTTAGGAAGACATCCATCAGTGTTCAAGTTTTCCCAACCTTTCTGGGGGAATAGTTTTAGGACTAGGAGGCTCTTGAGGGGGGGAGAGGGGAGTTCTGGGCCACTTCTGGGCAAACTGACAAAGGAAAGTAGCAATGACAATGTGACAATGATAATTAATGACTTCGCCAAGATTAAATTGCTGGGTAGGTTCACTTTAGAAATGGCCCACTAAAGCTCCTAAAGTAGATTTGCATGCATGACTAGACAGGGTTGCCACAATAGCCAGCTTTAATAGCTAGATTCACCCAACATGCGAAGCCAGTTTGGTCTAGTGGTTAAGGCAACAACCTAGTAACTGGATGTTCATGAGTTCTAGTCCCACCATAGCCATGAAAACCAGCTGAATGACCCTGGGCCAGTCACTCTTTCTCAGCCCAACTCACCTCATAGGGTTGTTGTGGGGAAAATAGGAGGAGGAAGGTGTTCTAAATATGTCCATCGCCTTGAGCTTTTTGTAAAAAAAATAAATCAAGGTGGGATATATTATTAAAATTTGAAACTCAACATTAAAAAGAAACTAAGATCATGGCAACCGGTCCCATCGCTTCCTGGCAAGTAGAAAAGGAAGAAATGGAAGCATCATTTTTTCATGAAGATCACTGCAGACGGTGACTGCAGCCATGAAATCAAAAGACGTTCTCCTTGGGAGGAAAGCCATGGCAAACCTAGACAGTGTAGTCAGAAGCAGGGACATCCCCTTGCCGACAAAGGTCCGCATAGTCAAGGCTATGGTTTTCCCAGTAGTATTGTATGGCTGTGAGAGCTG
>JANHZU010005099.1:45971-56554 GCA_032468055.1 Acrochordus granulatus | reverse complement strand
AAACTAATATATATTCTTAATACACAAATATTAAAATTATACAAATGATAGAATTAACAGTTCTAAAAACTCTAAAATGACTATGTCAGTCATCTAAAAACAGAGCCACCAAGTCAAAGCAACCACATTGCAGCCTTAATATGACAAGTTTACGCAGTCCTAGGCCAAATTACTTTGCTTCCAATGAAAACATTTGCAAAGTAATGTCTTCATTCTTGATATTTGTTTTTTCCATCATCTAGAGCAGTAGGTGTCAGCTGGGGGCCACATGGCCCCTTGGAGACCCCAAGATATTTTAAGGAAGCCATAGATGAAAGATATGTAACCAGAGGCCCATGGCCCATGCTGAGGAGCCCACAAAAAAACCCAAAATGTATTGTACTCCAAATGCACCAGTTACCCTCCTATGTCCATATAGGTCATGGGACGTGGGTTCTAGACCATGGCTCAGGAGAAGGCAGCCACGGCTGAAAGAAGTTGCAGAATAGCAGTCTAGAGCCGAGAAGTGATAACTGTTTAACCAGAAACAGCAAAGCATTTACAACAGCAAAGCAATTAAAGACTGACCAGCTGGGCTCATATCAGTAGTTGTGCTCCATGGTTTTGGGACTGATGGGTCTGGATGGCACTGGAAAGCTTCCGCGGTCAAGAAATGGGTTTACCTTTAAGATGTCACAAGTTTTTTGTTCCCAACTGAATGAAGAGTTGCCTTCTTTCAACCATTTAACCGGAGCGTCTGATGAGAAAGAAAGAGAAAGGAGGTTTCCTTGTTGAACTCCCCCATTCTGGTTTCTGCTGAGTTCAGGTGAGAAATGCTCAGATTTGCAAAGTTTCCAAACAGAAGGAAGTTTCCACCTCATGAGCTCATGAATTTAGAATAACCATATTGCTCCCCTTGCATAATATTTGTGAGATCAAACAACAGCAGAGGTTAGAGTAGCTGTGGATATAGACTGCTGTTTTTGTTAGTTTAGCCCCAGCTGTGAAGCCCCAGCCCCTTTTAGATGTGAAAATCTCTGTGGTGTTACCCACCTCTCTTTTCCACTTTTCTTCATGCAAACTGAATTGGGGGCAAAGCTCCTAACAGGATGTTTTTGTTCCATAAATGGCAATCAAATTCCTTCTTCAACATCTCACCCCAAATAAGGGAAGCTTTCTTTAAGTACAGTTTAATTTCAGCGACTGGAGTCACACCTTCAGCTGAGCCATCAGGTCATTTATTAGGAATGCGTTTAATGCAACCTGAGAACAGCGTTTAGCTGGTGCATAAGCTGTGACTTATTTCTCTTATGCACATGCTGAGAGCCACTTTGGCTGAATTCATGTTTCATTATTTTTTTTCTTTTGTCTTAGCCTATTCCACGAGAGCCAGTTTGGACTTAAGTTGTTCAGTTAAGCACCAGGCTGGAAAGCAAGAGTAGCCTGAGTTCTAATCCTGCCTTAAGCACGAAGCCAGTTGGGCGACCCTAGGCCATTCGCTCCCCTCAGCCCTAGGGAGGAAGCAACAACAAACCTCTTCTGAAACCTTGTCAAGAAAACTCCAAGGGCACGTCCAGACAATACTAACATGAAGGCCCCCACACACGCTCTCCTCCATGAACCCAACCACTTGTGATTTTTTTTAGAAATCATACATTTAAAAAGCATGTCTTAGCTAGAAGTATCAGCAGACTCTATGGCTGAATTGCAAAAATTGATTTAATTCAAATCTTTAATCTAGGATTTCTCAAACTTTCTGGGCCACTTGAAATATTGGAAACATATTTAGGGCAGCCTCACAAAATGGCTACAGTATTGGCTATGGTCAATTATAAAATATTTGATTCTCAGAAGGGAACCCAATTGATTGCTTTCCATCTTCCCCCTGTAGGGTGTTTTCTATCATCTTGGCTTATTCCTGCTTTCTTTCTGGACAGGTCAGCACATTTCCAAACAAAGCATTTTCCTTCAGCCTCTTATATTCTGGGGTCTACTTGGGGTCCAGAGTTGAATTTCAGATTAAGTTGAAGCTAACTGTTTATTTGGTACCCTACTACTTTCCCATTCATGTTTTCATTACAGAAATTTTTAAACAAAAATAGGTGGACATGGATCTTGATGGTGATTAACATTGGAAGACTCCCAAGTACCGCATTGCGGACCCAGGACAGCCAGTGGGTGAATTCACTCAGCTCTCTTAGGTGTTTAAGTTCTGGGTGATTTGATCCCAAAGGTGTTCTCCTCAAGTTGTGTATGGTTCCACAAATGCCCAGTTTAATGACCATCCAATTTAATGACCCCATTTAATGACCACACAGAGAGGCTTTCCTGAATGTCTTCTCACCCAAGCCCTAAGGGTCACATATTGTATGATTCCACAGATGGAACAAAATACTGCTAATACTCAATTCAAATCAAGCCATGTTCTCATCTTCTCACCCCAAAAATAGAACAAGCAAGCTACAGTGCTAGAGAATTGTAGATTGTCTCAGAAATGAGAGGGGAGGAAAAGGTTCAAGAAAAGATCCCAAGTTGAACAAGCATCTTAGAAACTAGCAGTTGCTTGAAAACTAGAACTGATGCTATAATAAAAGGGGGAAAAAATCAGCTTTCTTCCTTTGCTGATTTATGGGCACATCTGCCTGGGGGAAGGGACAGAGGTCATTGTGTTGTTCTCAAGGGTTTTTTCCAAAGCAAATTAGTTACCAAAGAAGCAGTGAAAGAAAAGGAAACCTGGGTGGATTTATGACAGCAAACCAGGAAGTCCTGAGCTCTTTCACTAAAAAAGTAGCGCATTTGCGGAGTTTCTATGAAGCAGAGTCCTGCCATGTTTTTGCCATAAAGGGGTCCATCTATGCTTAAGCAAGGGAGGTCCATCAGTCCCTTGCAGTTCGGAGGAGGCCTTTTCTCAACTGCCTACCTGCCCCAAATCTTGCAGAAATTAAGAAGACTTGAGCAGGGTTGCACTTACGCAGCGGCCGTGGCACACACATTCATTGAGAAGGACTCCTCGGCCATCTTCCCTCGGGGATTAACATGCCCCGCTCTTCCCATCTCACTTCATAGGACTTCATTTCTGTCGTTTTTAGGGCTCTTTTCCAAGCCCGTTTCGAATCCTCTGAATCCTTCTTAAACCGTTGGCCTAGAACTGGGCAACGCTAGCCAAGATGGTGTGGGCCAAGGCAGAATAGCATGGAATAAGAATTTGCTGTAGATTGGAAATTATACTTCTGTGGATGAAATCTAAAATTAGATTGATCTCTTTTTGCAGCCTCATTATTCCTAATATTCAGTTTGCAATCATCTACCTTTCTAACTTCTTTCTCAGAAGTACTGTACTATTATCAAACCAAGAATTCCCCATTCTGTTTCTGACCATCTAATTTTGGTTTCCTAACAGCTAACTTAGTTAGTTAGCTAGTTAGTTATTCCTTTATTCTGTACTCAGAAACTTTTTAAGGAGGTGTGGGATCTGTACTAAATTCCACAAATGCCCAAAGTATAATTTAATATTTGAAGTGATCAGATACTACACATTCTGTGTGGTAAAACCATAGTTTCTAATCTTTAGGTTCCACAATTCCTGGACCTTTGACTTCAATGGACTAAAACAACAGAGGTGAAAAAACATACATGAATGAAGAATAAATATTTTATTTCTGGCCTCTTGGGACTTTAAATGGACCTGCCTGTACAGCCTATAAATTAATTCTGCACAGAACTTCAGAATCATTCAAAAGCTTTCTCCAGCTGATGAAAGAATCCTTAGAATAAAAAAACCACAAATCTATTCCCTCCACATAAATAAAAAGATGCCTCTAAATTCAGAAGGCAAATATCTCATGCTCTTTGACTGTGGTGCTTAAGCAATCTTCAAACACTTTTCACCTCTTTAAGAGAGAGCTCCTTCAAAAGTGTCAGGTCATTCACAAAAATCAATTAAATAGCACATCCTTAAGGGATTTTATTATTATTTTCCCATCTCTCCTTAGTATGTTTTGCTTCCTCATCAAGAAACAGTGTCAAAACAGTTTACACCCCACCCATTTTTTTCTCATCTACATGGAAAAATACAAATCAGCTATGTAAGCCCTGAAGAGTGGAGAGGATGAAATGTTTTACGTTAAAACTTTGTTTTGTTTTTTATCACGTTTTGTCCGCCATATGTACCTTAAATTCTTCTTTATTTCTTTCACTAATAATTTTATGAAATCTTTTCATGAAATTGGAGATAAATGCCTTCTATGCAAGAATTCATTCAACTGTTGAGCTGATCTGTTAACTGAAGTTGAATTTAGGATCATCCATTCAAAATTAAATACCTTTCTCTTTGTTAATATAGACATTTATCACACTCTGGAAATAATGGTCGGCTTCCCTGTTGAGATGAATAATTGTTTATTGAATAAGTTTAAAAGACGATGTTCACCTACAATGAGAAACCATCAACAACGTGTTATAAACCACCTTGGCTACATTCATACACAGTGCTAATCCCAAATCAAAGAAACTACATCATGACTTAGTTATAGCTGTACTTTGTTTTTTTCCAAAACTCATAGAACAAACACACTGAATCCATGCCTGGCCCAAGATGGGAAGGGTCTGTGAGAAATCAGCAAGCCAACAGTAAGGTGGGGTTCCAAGATGACCAACCCTTCATTTGAATGCAAATGTTGTTTGGGAGTAGCCAGTTATCTTTGACATTAGGCAGAACCTTAGTCAACTGCTACCCCAGCACCTGGGATCCTATTGTCAAGGATGTGTAGTAAAGAGACCTCCTGAGTCATCTGCAAAGCCAGTCTAGGCTTGGGCTTGAAAAAGAGATTGAGAGAAAGAAGAAGACATTTGAAATCACCCCCCTTCCCTCCCCAAGGAGCAGGATGCCTGGCCAAGAAGAAGCTAGGGGATGAACTTCATCTACATGAGTTGTATTTTGGAAAAAGAAACCAGGATGTATCCAGGATCTGTACGATGCAACAGCAGCAGTAATTTACCAGCACAAAACTTTCCTTCTGCCACACCCTACGCAGATTACATAGGATACCACCATGCCCAAAGTATGGATAATCGTGGACAACCTTCAGGGACCTGGGGAACACCTTATGGGCTACCAAGGGAGGATTGGAGTGCATACGGCCCAGGAACATCCAGCACTGTAACCTCCACCCAGATCAACAGGTCTTCTCCTGGACAGGTCTCCTTCACTTCTGCTGATTATAATTCCCTGAATCCTTCTGGCTCCATAGCTTTACCTTCTCTAGACGCAATGAATTCAGAGCCAAACTCTCCTCCTCTCAGTCAGCGGCACAGCTCCTATGAATGGATGAGGAAGACAGTTCAATCTACTTCAACAGGTAGGTAGACAACCTCAATTGTGTCCTTCCCTTGAAATCTGTAACATGGTGACAAGTAACCTTTTCCCACTTTCTGGAAGCCATGGGACATATTATTCCAAACTGGAAAGGGTCTTTCTCATCTTCCGATCGGGCTTTTGAGCCACAGCTCTGATTTATTATCCCAGCTGACATTAATCTGGCTCTTCTGGCAAATCACCCCACGATATGTTTGTAACGAAGGACTTCTTTGAGGAGAAGGGTGAGTAAGGAAAAATAGGCTGAAAGAGGAAGAAATTCATTTTCCAAACAGCTTCAGCTTCTCATGTGATATAAGGGATAGAACGGCTGTCTGTCAAGTTGAGTGGGGTCTGCTCTTGAAATAGTTTGCACGCTGGTTACTAACGTTGACTTAGCTTGGAGACTTGAATGCAAGCCAGCTAAATAATACCTACGGCTGGCTTCTGTGGAAGTGAGCTGCAGCTCACAAGTAAGTGCTACCAGACTCTCCTTTTGCACTACTGTAGACTAACACCGCTTTCCTCCTTTTCGGCAGACACATTGAAATCCTCATTGAAATCCCACTTATTCTTCCGCTAAATACCTGTGAATCTGTATCAGCCCGTTGCACTCGAAATCACCCCAGAAGGGTGAACTTTACACCTTGTTTATGTATTTGCATGACAACAGAAACAACCCGGCATTTAAGAAGCAATGCCTCCGCTGAAAGATTCCTATCTCCAGAGACACATGGGCAGCAAAGGTTCGGATCACCAGGGTTCACTTTCAGGGTAACTGCCATTAACACTTCAAATGGAAGCTGTGGATAAAAGGAGCGCTCGCTTCGCAGGCTAGACGCCCTCTCAGAATGCAGGAACCTAAGAAGATACTTCTGATCTCTCGATAGGGTACATTAATAGCAATAGATTTAACGAAGAGGACAGGAGAAAAGAGATTGCAGATGGCTTTGTAAAATGCACCCCAGACATTCTGGCAAACTATCTTGCCTGATGCTGAACAGGTGTGAGAAAATTAGCTGAAGTTTCATTCATAATAGTGTTAACACATCAAACACTGCGGAAGAGAATATCTGTTGAGTTGTGGAGTTCTTGGTGCATTCTGAGCTTCCTCGTTTGCTGGCAAATGCTTCATTGCCCACCTAGGTAGATAATACCAGACATTAAATAATTTCATATTAGTGTATTTGTATATTTTAATCAGTTACTCATCGGTCTCCATAACTCTCATGTAACGTCTTCATGTAACGTGCTCCACTGGATAAGATTTAATCACAGCTGTTGTTGAACAACTCCAGTTGAATTTATTGTGACCTCAGGCTGTTTGGCGAGTTTATGATTCAAAGTCGTGTGAGAACCACAACGCTCTGTCGTCGTTGTTGTTTTAAATAAGATTCGGCACAGTATGAATGTTGTGAATTTGCAGATTTTGACTAAGTAAGCTGAAAAGACTTTCCTATGATGCTTCTTAAGAAATGGTTAAAATCCATTATTTAGAACTTTACCTTCAAGGGTATCTTGGAGTGATTCTTAAAAAGCACTCAAGTCTTTTTAACTCCCAACCATTTATCAATAGCATGACAAAAATGTCACTGTTATTAATATATATTTTCCCTTCAGCCCTCAGTTATGTTGCTGAAATAAAAGATTTAGGCTTAAAAATAATAGGTGTAATGGATAGGAGAGAGGAAATCACTTCTGATCAGATCTAGTGGGCAAAAACAAATTCCTGGGCTGACGATTGAAAAAGTTTCCCCAACCTGATGCTTTTCAGATGACTTGGACTACAATATCCAGAATTCACAGCTTCCCCACTTTGGAAACTCTGGCCATAGTGATCTGAAAGTATTCTAGAGAAAATGGAAGGAATTTGAGTGGGGGAGAAATGGTTAGCAATGGTTAGCAAAGGCTATTTTATAACCTGCGCCTTTCCCGGGTCTTGTCTCTCATTCTCGAGCTTCTCAATTTGTTTTTTAAAAAAGATTTTAAAAACTTTCAGTTCGGTCACCATACTAAAAAAACAGTATTTTTCAAACTTGGCAACTTTTAGATGTATGGATTTGTTGGGGCTGAAGAATTCTGGGAGTCGAGGTCCACACACCTTAAAGCTACCAAGTTTGAAAAACATGGTTGTAAAGAAGTATGTCAGGACTCTGAACCAAAACTGCTAGACCTCATTTTCCAGGCAAATTAGTTTTTACCTAACTCTTCATAAATGAATATTTTAACATTTCCTTCTTGGGTTTCTGAATAATAAAGAAAAAAAATTACTTCAGGGAACACCCTGCTCTTAACACTGGCTCTCCAGTCTATCATATGAATCAAACAGGGAAAGAGAGTGAGATCTGCAGATAATAAGGGTGATTGAGTTATCAAAAGGAGGCTTAGAGAAATCTCGAATATATTTAGCCTTCTTTCCGTATTGATAGTTGGGTGGATGAATGGATGGATGAGTGGGCAGATAGATAGACAGAGAAGCATCGAGTCCAAGCTTGCCCATATAACTGAATCCCCTTCCTTGACTTGGTATTCTCTGGGCCCTTTGAGACTGCAAATCCCAGATTTCCCAGCTAGTATAGGTTTTGTGGTTCTGGGAATTGCAGCCAGAGGAACCTGCAGCAGAACATCCAGATTTACACAACGCTATGCTAATCTAAAATGGGGTTGGATCATTTGTGATTCACTTTGTTGTGGGAGCTCAGTCCTTGTTGTACAGTCAGGATTATCAAGCAAAATTGGGAGATCGCATTTTCAAGGCAAATTTCAAGGAATCTTGCATGAATTAGTCAATTTCCTTGAAGGTACAGGACGGTTTGTTTGGCTGGGCCCATATGACGTGAGTTTTGCTCAGCTGGCTTTAGCATGGTGTGAATGCATCAAACGAAGGGGTGGCTCACAGAGCTTCCTCCATCTGGTGCATTCTAGAAGTGTAAGGCTGTAACTCCCATTGCTGGTAGGTGAAGATGATGGGCAACACCTTTAAAAGGTACTAGATGGAAGAAGGTATAACCAAAAATAATTTATTTCTTTGTGCATCTGAGCAGGCCCAATCTTTGTGCAGTAAAAGACAGAGAAAAGCTTTGAATAAGAATGTTTCACGCCCAGAGAGATGTTCCTCCCTTCACCTCTGTAATACAGGAGAATGCCCTCAATGCAGATCCAGATAAATGCACATCATGGCCCTGTTTCATAATACGAAATCTGCAGGATTAGTACTCATGCTTTAGCCTCACCGCTAATTTTAAGCATCTAACCTGCTTGGACCAGAAGGCTTCCCTTCAGGCTCTGCCTTCAGCCAGGGCTAGTGTGTTCACAGCTAGAACATGGTCTGCTCTCTTCCCCTAGCAATCTTCTAATCCACCATCTTCAGCTGTTAATGCTCTGCTTGCTTTACCGTTGTTCAGATCCACTCATCTGTCTGCCCTCCATGAATATATGCAAAGCCTTCCTCAGTGAGGTATGAGGGCATGAAACCACCAATGAAGTCCAAAAGCTAGGGACATGGGCTTTCTTCTACAGGTCCTCAACCCAGCTGCATAATAAACTGCTTTGATAATTCATCCCAGTCTTAACATATAGAAGAGCAAGACAAACATCTTAATAACATTTTATGGACCTCTGTCATAGCCTGGGCTTGGGATCTTTTTTCTAAACTCTAAAAGGAAAGTACTCAGCCACCTTTTCAGAGAAGAGGGGCTGATTCATTATCTGGGATCCTTTCACTGCTCCTCTGTAAGTGGGCCACATGTTTTGGAAGAGAGGAAGTACCTCCTCTCTTTCTTCTTCTTGGGAGAGGCCACATTGTGGCCCAGCGTCGGCCAATATGATTTGCTTGGTTTGGGCTGCGCATAAAGTGAATTCTGTGCCTCTAAAGAGCTGTGGTTTATTCAACAAACCTTGGTAAACAGTGTGCATCTGTTTAGGGTAATCCTTATGATGACCCACAAGGACATTCATAAGGTATTGTTCCGATGTAAATGCAGACTTCTCAAAGACGGCAAAACACCTTCCTGGAAATAACTTCTTGTTTGGAGGTGGGCTATAAAGGACAGTTAAAAAATAGATGCTGTTGGTTACAGGGCAGATGGCCAAATTTGCTGAGGCACTTAGCGGCTTCCCAAGGTTTACTTAGCATCCACAAAGCCAGCTGCTCCACTGTCAGAGGACAGATGTTAGATTCAAAAATTTCAGGCTGATTTCCAGGACCACCGAGGCAGGGTGGCCACTTCCAAACACGGCTGACTTGCCCAAAAACAGACTTTTCTTGAAACAAGAATTTTTTCTGCAGAGAAACACTTAGGAAAGAGGCTGAAGTGCCGTCACAAACATTAGCATAGTACTGTTTTTTCCTCTACTTCCTTTTGCCATCATGTTTTGCTAGGGGTATCCCCAAGGTCATTTGGTAGGAAGAGTGAGAACCAATTGTTCCCAGCTGCCCGAAAGGAAGGGCCCATCCAAGACACACTTCCATAACTGAAATGATCAGATGGGAAATACTTGTCACTCGTGTTAGTAAAATGAAACAATTATACATGCATTTTCTGGGCCATTGACTACAATGGACCAAAAAAACCAAGGGGAGGACAAGTGGAGAGGATGAAAAGGCAACGGCATAGGATGAGAAGATTTTGCTCATTGTTAACCTGGGCTAAATGTAGGGTTAGACTTAGGTAAGTATAGGACAGAGGCAGGCAGGCAAGGAACTTGAGCAACAAAGTTAAGCATTTCCTCAGATCCTTTGCTTGCCCTTGCTCACCTTCAAATTCATCAGAGGGCCTACAAAATTAATAAAAACAACCACAACTTCTTCAAGATCTTGTTCCAACCTGCTTTTGGATTCTTCCCATTGACACCCTCTTCCTCTTTGGTTATTTTTTTTTTCCTCAGTAGAGCCAGGTGCATCTAAAGCTGTACAAAGATGGTCAAAAGTTTGCTCTGGAGTAAATGAATCTGGATCGATAAAGCCAAGAAATTCTCTGAACTATATGTTTTGGTATGGAACTTGTTCCAAATCTATTTTGAAACCAGGCATGAAATTTCTAAGCCAACAGGTAGCTCATTTGTTTATTTCAGGCACAGGATATGATCATATGGACCAACGCAATGTTCTGTACTTGTAGGTTAATCACCCACTAATACTACTAGCCATGGGACTTCTGTTTATACAGTTATGGATGTATCGCAACAAAGTTTAAAAAACAGGCATCTGGACTGGATTTTTCTCAAGTCGAAGACGTTTCGCCTTTAATCC
>JANHZU010005098.1:2776-19607 GCA_032468055.1 Acrochordus granulatus | reverse complement strand
GCAAGTGGTCGCACTGACTGCATCGAGGACCCTGTCCACTTCCTCAGGAACAACAGGATCGAATTGCTCCCAGATTACTGGGCAAGACTCCTCCCTCGGCATCTCCACTGGATCTACCTCACAATCAGTGTCCAACTGGGACCGAATCCGATTTTATCTGACAGGTACTCTGCAAATTCTTCCGCATGGCCCTGAAGAAGGACCGTCGGCTCCCCCCTACCTATATTTTATACTTTTTTGTATAAAAACCTTTTGGGGTGGGGTCTGCCATAACTGCATATATCCAAATTAAAATAAATGCTGATACGTTTTTTGTTAACTGTATTAAGAAAAGTGAGAAATTACCTTGGATTTATTGGGCTTAGGTACAAGATCTCTGCATAATTACTAATGCTACAGATCCAGTTACATTGATAAATAATTCCATTGAACTTGGGATAAACATTCATAGGAATTCATTGTTAAACTTTCAAATCCATGATATTCACATGAATATCATGTATTCACATGAACACTTTATTTTGGTATTGTTTTAAAGGGCTGGGTGGAAAAATCCATTTGATCTCTCCTTTTCTCCCTTCTAGGCAAAGGCAGAATGTTTGGATGTCCTCCACAACATTCTCAGAATGAGTCCCAGCTTTGTAGCTTGTTTAGTTTGAAAACAGGGTATTCAAGTTTGTTTGAATTATGAGGAAGCTGTTCTTTCAGGATATTTAGCAATCAAAAGTTTTGTAAGATCAAGATAAAAGACAAGGACTTTTGTACTCCATATCTTTACTCCAGAAGAAGAAACATATCAAGTAAAAGCTATTATGCTCCAGATACATGTTCCAAATTTAGATGCGTTTTTACATTTATTTTAGGTAAATACATCTTTATTTCAGGGATTGACCTGTTGTCCACACATGATTCCAGTTAAAATGTAATTAGAGGTGGCTCTTGATACCAAATATTTATTAGAAAACTGGCTTGAAGCTTGGAATAAAATAGCCCAACTCAAAGCATTCCATCAAAACATTTTGAATTGGCTGTTTTCCAGTGGAATGAAACTTAAAAAGTTTCAAGTTTTTCAATCATAAGAAACAGTAGGATCTTAGAAGAAATCCCTTGGTCTCATTGATAATAAATGGCATCTATAGTAGGTGAAATGGCAATCTACGATGTTTTCATTGTAATATGCAACTTTATTTTTGCATTTGGGATATAGGTATGTCAGTGTTCAGTGCTCCAGGGACATAATTTTGTGTCTCTGCTGACAACCCTTTTCTTCTGAGTTTTAGTGTCATGTGTATTATTGTGTAATTAAATTATTTGTGTAAATGTGTATTAGTAGTGATCTTTCTCTCTTTCCCTTTGCATATAAACCATACACAATCTCTAATTTTATATATTAATAACCTAGAAAGTATGGGATTGATTTGTAAACAGCAGTTATGAATAACTCCAAGAATATTCTAAGATAAGTGCTGCTGTCTTTTATCTTCAGTTTTATCCAAATTACAGATTTGAGTTTCTAATGCTGAATAAAATATAACAAAAAAGTTTCATAAGGTTCTCTGACAATCACTGTTCTGTTACTTGAAGTTCCACTATACAATAGTAATAATGGGGTCAAAACTGGTAATTTAAAAAAATAGCCTTAATATTAAAATAATAAAGTGATTTAAAATATCGATGGGTTTAGTGTTTTCTCTTTATTAAAACTTGCAAAGTAGGGGAGATTCTTAAGACAGGTTAATTTCCACTAAAATGTGCCTACCTACAAGATAGTATCAACTCGCTTCTTATGTAATTGTGTTTGCGATTATTAAAAAGGATCCAAGAGTCTGAATTTATTTTTTGAAATCAATATTATGGTACATTTATTGAATTTAAATTAATCCTTGGGGTGGGTAGGTGATGCTTTGTTTTTACTAAGAAACAATTCACCCGCTAGACTCTTGATTTGAATTTAAAGCTATATTTTGTTTGTAATAGATACATTGTTTAATTTTTAAACTAGGCATTTAATTTTGATGTTCGGCAATTACATTGGGCAGAATATATGGAAAATTACTGCATGGGAACAAAGAAGTATGTACTGAATGAAGAAATGTCTGGTCTCCCAGCTGCTCGGAAACATTTAAATAAGTATGTGGATTTGACTTCTTTATTTTGAAAATTAATATATTAACCATACAATATTGATGTAATTGTCCTGTGAGTGTCAAAAATGCATGAAGACAGGCAACTGTAATTCTATTAGTTAATATTTCAGTACTTATTTGCTGCAAATATTCAGATCTTCAATTAATATTCTTATTGTAATCATTTCCAAAAATGCTAAATGGATGTTATGGAACAATAATTTAGGTGAATTACATCAAGACACCCACATTTCTTACCTATCTCTTTTGCCTGAAGATTACAAATGGAAGGCTTGATGACCTTCAGGTTGGGGAGCAGCTCGAAAGTGATACAGTTTATATCATCTTTCAAATGTAGGTTATCTTGTAATGCTTAGTATGCGTGCTCTCTAGGAAAAGATTATATTCTTGCAAGTGTAGAGCACACAAATTATACAATCTTTATGTATGATGGGAGAATGTTGTGATATGAAAGGAAATATCTACAGAACAATGTAATTTATTGATCTGCAAATTTAAAGAATTAGACTGTTGCAATGCCAATAACAAAAGCCATTTTGCATATAGTACTACTGTAAAACATTTTTCTTTCTGATGAAATAGAAGTGACACAAAATGTATGTTCTGTTTCATCTTAAAGCTGTTATGTTCTTATTTGCCACTTTTATTGTGTGTTCCACATTTTTTTTTCTTTCTCTTGATTTGATTCATCTCTAGGCTAAGGAACATACGATATGGCTTCAATACAGTACTTGTAATCCTCATCTGGCGAATTTTCATTGCAAGATCCCAAATGGCAAGAAACATCTGGTATTTTGTTGTTAGCCTATGTTACAAGTTCCTCTCTTACTTCAGAGCATCCAGTACTATGAGATACTAGGGATGACAATTCCAGCATTAGGACATCTATGCATTTGGTGGTCTAATGGCACAAGGTCATATAATATACCTACTCATCTTGTCTGTTGTAAAAACATGAAATATTAGATCTGGATTGTGAAATACAGTTCATGTGATGCTTTAATGTGTATTTCTGTGAAGATTATGGCTAATCTGGATCAATCTCTCATTAGGCAAATATGTAGGTAAAATATCCAAGCAAATTTAACACCTCTATATGAGGAAAACGTTAGGCCATTGACCAGTATAACTGCAATTCTGGAATGCATTCAATTAAAATCTGCCTTAACATAGTAAACTTAATTTTTATTGCAAATAAGCGCATTTAGATAAGGTAAACAAATTATTCTCTTAGGCTGCATTTTATTTGAGACTTTTAATCACAGTGGACTTTCTGGTTAAACATATGTGAGATATGTCATTGTAAATTAACATGTGTTAATATGTTCATACAATGAACTTTCTGTTCATCGTTCCTTCTTAGCTCTTTTCCAGGGACTCTTAACTGTGCACAAATTACTAAAATCAAAAATCTTTCCTGGGCAAGGGAGGTCTGCTGTTACAAGTACACCTACCAATCCAGATTAATTCATAGGAAATGGGTTATAGTCTACCACAGAGAGCTACACACAAGCATTAGAATAATTGAACACTGTTTCTTTCAGTTATTTCTAAAGCCCATCGCCCAACTAAAAAGGCAGAGTTCTTTTAAGAAGAAAACTGCTATTGGTATGCAGTGTTTTACCCTCAAGCATTCTGAATCGTGGTTAAAAACAGGACGCAAAGAGAAAATGATGAAAGAAGTGAATTTGTCCCTTAAGATATTGCAAGAGAAACTTTCATTGAAGATCAGGAACTTGGAATCTGAATAGGAAAGAACATTTGTTCCCTGTATTACCCATATAATTTAAAAGTGAATTATCAAATGCTTTTTTTAGCATTTAGGAGTAAGTATATTTATGCTAAATAAGTTCAGTAGTTTCAGTAGAAATAGTTGAAACAAAAATGTAGAACATGGAAACTGTTGAATAATTCCTATTTGAGCTAATATCTTTTTCTATATGTTTAAATTGATTTAGCAGAGAACAGCCATTTACAACTGTCCCCAATAAATATAGATTTGAATTATACTACATTTAAAACTTGCTTTTTATATCTCATGGCATACTATTCTGGGCTTTGATGCTTTTATTTGCTACAGTCCACATTTCCAGGTGTAATGTAGGATAATTTGATCAACTTCTACTATGTCTATTTTTATTACAATGCTTAAGTAAATTGTGAATGAATCATATTAGTGGTGTGCACAAGACATATGTCTTCTACGCTTATTATTCCACATTCAAAGCTTATTATGCCACTGTTAAAATCTTACATGTAATTGTGCTTCTACTTTTAAAAAGAACGTTTCCTTAACAAGATTTAAATATTTTTCTCGTAGTTAAATATATGATTTTTTTTTAAAAAAACATAAATGTGCATATAATATTTACGGAAATACAAAATGTTACATAGTCAAGGACCATACTCTTTTAAAGAGTATGTGAGACTGCTGTTGCAATGATGGAATATAATAAATTGTGAACTATGTGATGTAACATTTTACCATTTATTTGCAACATCCTTGCTATATCTATTTGTTGCAGTTGTTCCCTAAACCCTTCCTTGCTGGATCTGACCATTTATTTATATACCCATTTGATACATTGGAATAGATGTCTGGAACTTAACATGCAAGAGTGTGGGTGTGTATGCGTTCATGTATACACATGTATAATAAATGTTGGTAAGCAACTGAATGTTAATCAGGTAGCCATTCTTTTCTGTGTATCTTGTTTTATGGAATAAATTAGAAGTTTCCTTAAAACAAATACAGCTAAGAAATGACACAGTTTTCAATGTTTTCGTGAGCAAATCTTTTAGCATTCTATTCATCTAGGTGATTTGTTCTTTTTTTATATCTAAATGTGTCATGCTGTTCATGGTAATACAGCAGGAGCAATATCAATTGCTTCAAACCTAAAAGAAAATCTGTTAATTTTGGATATTAGCCTGAAATGTTTCAAAATTCCAAAGAAATTCTCAAATCTGAAATGACAGAAAAAGCATTATAAAGCAAATTCCTGAATAGACTAAAATTTAGAATTAGAGCTGTAGAAACAACATTCTTCTGCAGTGTCTCTACTGTAAGAACAGATTTTAGAAACAGCATTTTAAGTAATTATTTAATAAATAATTATGCCTTTGTCTGTAAACCAAAAATAAACCAAGTCCTGAATTTTGAATTTGTTGAATTCATTAGGTAGTATAATCTAAATATGAAATTTTAATTGAAAGTATAATGTGCTATGAAATAGAACTATATATAATAATTAGTAAAAATTGCAAAAAAATTTGCAAAATTTCTTTAAAAAGGCAACTGGACTTTAATTACAGACGTTGGAGACGTTTCGCCTACTATCCAGAAAGCTTTTTCAATCCCATTTCATTCTAAAAATGAAAGAAATGGTCAGGAAATATGTACATTTCTAAAAAGGGGGTGGGGCAAGATGACAGCAAAGTTACACACAGCCAGTTTAAACAGGGTAATAAATTCCAAACAAAAATGAGGCGATTTGGGGAGAAGGATGCAGGAAACAACAAAGGTTTTCACATTGCAAAATAAACAGTGATGTTGGGTAATAAAGCTTAATTGCCTTTCAGTACCTTGACATTTCAGAGCCTCCTGCATCATTCTTTTTTTGGCTAATGATTTAACGTTTCATAAATCAAAGATAGTTGGAAGATCTGATTCCTTCACCATGGTTTATTGAAGGATTTAGAGTCTTAATATATATTGATTCTTTGATTCCTCTTGAAAGCCAGTTAATTTCTTTGTCAATTATTTGGAATCTGCAATCTTGAAAAGCATGTCCATGCTGTTTAAGGTGTAAATGTACTACAGATGAATCAGATTTTTTATCTTGTTGAAATCTTCAATGTAAAATTCTGAACAAGACTCATTGCATTGAACGGAATAGATGACATCTGTCTGTGTTTGGAAACTGTCCTTAGGACAAACCAATCTATGTTAAGCATGTTCATGGATCTGAATTGCACACGTATATTGTATTTATTGAAAATTCTCCTGACTTTCTCTAATACTCCAGCAACATATGGAATGGTCATGTTGCAATGTTTGATAGAAATGTGTCTTGCAGAAGAAATTTGAGGGTCTCTTTTTGATGTTTTAGTGGCTTTGATATACAACCAATTTGGATAGCCACAATTATTGATAGCTTTTCTTAGATGCAAATTTTCCTTAATATGCAAAGATAAAACATCCACAAGACATTGTAAGGTCCTGATCACTCCCAGTTTATGTTCCAATAGATGGTGGCAATCAAAGAATGGAGACTAATGTATGTGTAGGCTTCCTATAAACTTCAATACAAAGACTTCTGTCATCTTTGATGTTTATGGCAGAGTTAGAAAAGCCAAAACATTATCTTTAACATCTTCACTTGTGAATTGGATGTTGCTGTCAATGGCATTGAGATGTTGTGTGAAAGCTTCCAATTCTTATATTTTGATTTTGACCCAGGTATTATTCACAAAATCTAAACTAGTGGGTGGGAGGGCTTCCTGTGTAAGAGTTGAATGCTTTGAATTCAAATTCTTCCAAATAAAGATTGGCCACAATCAGGGATATAGGGCGAGCTCCTGCTATTAGGCCCAGCTCCTGCCCACCCAGCAGTTCAAAAGCGTGCAAACACAAATAGATAAATGGGTACCCCTTCTGGGGGAAGCTGGCCAGCAGCAAGGGGAGCAGGAAGTTGGTGCTGGACCTGCCTGAGCTAGAGGGTGGAGCAGGAGCTGCGAAGGAAGCCCCCAAATGTGAACACTGCTGGTCAGCTTAGGAGGGTGGGGTTTAATGTTAAAAAAATGTTTAAAAAAATTTTTAAATGTTGATTGTGAGTCACCAAGAGTCCGTTAGGAAATTGGTGGCGTATAAATATGATAATAAATAAAGGTGACCCCATTGCTCAACATCACTGTTTATTTTGCTGTGTGAAAACCTCTGTTGTTTCCTGCATACTTCCCCCCAAATCCCCTCCCTTTTGTTAGGAATTTATCACCCTATTTAAACTGGCAGTGTGTAACCTTGCTTTGTTTTTTCATCCAGCCTCCACTTCTTTTTAGAAATGTATATATTTTCTGACCATTCTTTTTCATTTTTAGATGGATTAACAATGCCTTCTTGTAATTAAATTCCAGTTGCCGTTTTTAAGAAACTTTGCAAACTTTTTTGCAATTTTTACTACTTATCGTGACTTGGATTAATGAGAATATTAATAGATATATGTAATAATATTTTGTTTAGAGTGTTTATGGTATATTTGTAAACTTCTGAAGAGCAGGAAAAGATAAAAGTAGCTCATCATTACCAATTTTCCTACACTGAAGCGGGAATACAAAGTAAAGGAACTAGTTATTGGATCCAGGGAGTGATATAAGAGAGTGCCTGAAGTTTCACTAAAACATTATTTTACACTGCTTTTAAAATATACATTCACATAAATAGAAGGCTTACATATGAACAAGTTCTCAGCTCATTTTTAGCTAGGATTATTACACTTAAAACATTTTTTTAAAAAAAAGTCAATTGTGCATTAGTTAAGGCAAATTCTGAATGGTTTGTGTCACAGTATATCTTCTGTTCTACTTTAAACTGCAGCTGAGATTTTTGCTTCTTGATAAACCTGTTTTTTATGGTGTTGCTGCAATTAAAATATTCCGACTCTTCCAGTTCTCTCATCTGCCCTTGTGAAGAACTATAGCACTTAGAAAACTCATCAAAATGCTCATGTAATATTCTTTTATCCTTTTTGTAAGTTCTCCATTCAAAATCCACAATTTCTAAATGTGAATTTAGATATTAATAGATTAAATGTGTTTATAATCCCATTTTTTTCTGTAGGTTAATTGTTAATATTATCTACCCACATATTCTTGGGTATAGAATAAAACCCAGAGGGCTAACATATTGTTACAGATTTCAGTTTTCCCTCATAGCTGGAGCATTTTCTATTTTATCCCATCATAATATAGAATTTAGTGATATTTTATTTTATTCTATTGGGATGTACCCAACTTGGAATCTCCCACTTAATATTTCAGGTAGCTGTTTTGTTCCAAGCTTAAACCAAAATAAATGTCTCCTGTCATACAGAGCCTTTTATATTGTAAATAAAGTAGAGTATAAAATCATTTCTTCTGAGAATAGCTGAACCATAAATATTTTCTTGGTTGTACCTTATCCTTTAAATGGAAAGGTCTTTCAGCTGTCATCCATACTTCTGTAGTCTCTAGGGTTGATTATAGAAACATGGTTAGTTTTTGCATGTGATACTGGCAGCATTTAAAGGTAGTGCTGTGTTTCAGCTCCAAAAGCTCAAAATATAAACTTCTTCCACATAATAAAGCTTCAATCCAGCTATTCTATAATCATGGCAATATTATGCCTATTTTGATTTGCCTCTTCAAGTCCTGCTATGTGCTACTTCATTATGATGGTAGTGGTGAGTGTGTTCTTTGGGATGAGTGAAGAATATCAGGAGTACATGTTGAGTTCCATGCTCAATCACCTGAGGGGTGAAAGTTATCTCAACTGCCCAAATAAAGTGAGCAGGAAGGGCAGCAGTGGGCAGCAGTGGTTTAGGAGAAAATGCTGGAGGTCTGTGAGCACTTTAAAAATGGTGACAAAGGCATCACCTCATACTTTGTGAACAAAGGCAGTAGTAAACACATTTTCAACTTCAGTGTTGAAGAAGACTCTAAAGGATACTATGCATTGCCAAAAAGATGTATCATTGAACAAATCCAGAGTTTTCACTTGGTCACACTAATGACCAAGCTCAAATTATGTTTTGGACAGATTTTACAAACAGCTAGCTCCCCTGAGATGTTTAATACTAGGATTAATGCTAGGAAAGGTGGAAGGAAAGAAAAAAGACCAGTATGCAGAAAGGTACATGGATTCAAATTCACTGCTGATGTGTTGGACCATCTGGAGGACTAGATTGGAGGAAATTTATCTGATTGTTAAGAATCAACACTGACTTGATGGGACATAATGAAAAAAATATGAATTTAAGCATCTAACCCTATCGGGTGGAATTCAGTTAGTCCCTCTGCTAGCAGAACAAGCATACAACAATTCCCAGCAATTATCCCAGACTGGTATTCCTAGCAACTCAATATTTCTTCTTCAGGGTATCCAGCCCTTGAGGCAGATTTTAGGGAAATATGGGGCTACACGGAGGAGTGGAATACACTGAAAATTATTCCCTTCCTATGCCACTGATGAAAGCCTTCTTCAGACAGAACCAAAATGAATTCCATTGCATGTTGAGATTATCTTCTTAAAAGAAACACTACCTGGGAGTATAAGACTGTGATTTCCAACCATAGCAGATCTTTGTGACATTTTTCTGTGCAGTTCAGTGTTTAATATTTCATTTGGAAAGAAGTCTATGGTTATTTCTATTCTTTGTGACTTTCACTTAAAGCTGTGTGCATTTATTTTTAATAGGAATATGCTACACTTGGCTTAATAAACCTGCTTCTGTTTGCAATGGTTATGTTTCTCTTTTTGTGACTTGTGTATTCCAAAGCTGATGACACAAACTGATACAATTCAGACGCAGTGGGGAGAGTTGGCTGGAAATTAGAGAAGGATGACACTGTTCTTAAAGGAGGAAAGATGTGGGGGGAGCAACAGGTATGGTTGACATCGTATATTATTTTTATGCTTATTGCAATTTTTGTGTAATGTCTAATTATAGCTTTGCTTTTAATCTTTATCAAACATTGGAGTCTTAACAGTGTGACTTTTAACCAGACAAGGCAGCAGCAGTAACAGGTAGCTGTAAAAATAATGCCAGAATAGTTTTACAGGTCGAAAACAGGTTGTGCTCCTGTTAAGAATAAGATGCCAAGAGGAATCAGAATATAGAAAAGTATGAGTCAGTGAAGCTTGGCATGAAGACTGAAATTTCAACCTTTTTTGACTGCCATTTCACGACTTAGCGACTGAACAACAACAGCAACAAATAGAAAGGTGATGTATCAGATATGGTTGAATCCACAGATCAGTCTTTTCGCAAACTAACTACTAAATTAGGGATATATTGGCTTCTCATTCAAAAATACACTTTATACTTTGTCAGATTTGTTTTTCAATCACACAAGCTAATAATAAATACTGTACCTACTTCACATTCCATGGTTATAATTTCATCACTAACACTTTTAAGATGTAGTAATTATTAGGGTTGATGCCTAATTGATGCTTAGTTCCAAGAAAAGGAACTGACACATACCATCTAATGCTGCAAAATGGTCCGTAATAAGTTCTTTTAAATCCCTATATAGGAAGGCCATTTTAAAAATAGTATTTTCAAAACTGGTTGATCATTGCCTTCTTCCTAGGATTAAAAGTAAGTTACTTTATGCAGCTCACTTGATGTGTAAGGAAGGATTAGGACTCAAGAGACTTGGCTTCTGCCTGGTGCCACTATCCCAAATTAGGGAATTGAACATACTCTAAGTATTAAAGAAACTGTTTTTTTTTCTGGGAATCTCAGAATAATACTGAGACCAGAATTGGGCAATGTGGCCTGTAGAAGCTATTGCACATGATCTGCCATAGTGTCTAGCTGAATCCAGGCTGTCTTGAGACTGAAAGATAGGGAGCAGTATGGACTGTTTATTTTTAGTACTTGTAAACATTCCAGTCATACTGACTCTGTATAGTGCACAGGTAATTCTTGCTTACCTACCATTTGTTCAGCAATCATTCAAAGCTACAATGGTGCTGAATGAATGCTCAGGCTTATGCCCAGTCCTTGAAGTTATAACTGTTGGAGTGCCCACATTTACAACTACAGGGTGCGTTTCAATTTCAAATTCTCTCCACTCACCTTTCTCCCCCGCTTCCTTTGGTTATCCTGTACTCTGCTGCCACTGCACCCTATGCTCTAACTACGGTATCCCTAACTGCCCCTAACTACAGTTCCTTTGCCATCTTCCACTGCTGACAAGGCATGTCTGCTTGGCCCTTCACAAGTCCTTCTTCCTGAAGCTTTATGTGGCCTTGTGTGGCCTGAGGAAGAAGGCCTTGCGCAGCCAACAGCTGCCTTATGAAGAGCCAGGCCAGGCATGTCTCATTGGCAATTATGGACTACCTGTACAACAAAGCAACACCTATACATAGTATGTTTGTACTTGACTACAGTATAGTAGTTATCCAGCTATAGTCAACAGCTGCTTAATCAGTTTGATCTGAAGGCTTTGCTGAATGCTAAAAGGGTCACAGCCAAACATACCTCTTGGAAAGAGTAATGTATAACTTGCGATTTATCTGTCAAGTGGGCAGGAAGTTCAGAGATCCTTTCTTGATGTTTGGACCAGACCAGTGGAGTCAAATTTGACAAGCATGTTTTTAAAAGACACAGCTGATTGCAACATTGAGCCCAAGCACTATTTTGTTGCTTACTGAATTATATAGGAGTTGTCAAACTGGGTCATGCTTCCCACGAGTGAGCACATTTGAGAGGGGAATTACAATCCTAGAGTATTGTTGCTGTCAGAATTTGCCCCTGCTCTGGAGAGAATGAAACATGCTTTGGCAGTGATTCAGCTCTGGGTATCTGCAGTGTTTTGGCCAGGGCTGGCTTCCTGTCAGGGTGAGGGAGGGCATGTCTGTGCACAACCTGACATCTAGTGCTGGGGCATGCATATCTAAAGCTTCAACTCTTGGAGTTTGCCCCCATTTCAACATGTTGGCAGCAGGGTCAATGTCTTCTGTGTTTACTACTATGGAAAGTAAATGGTGATTCAAGATGAGAATGGCTGGCTTGGGTTGGCTCAGATTTCAGAGATTGCACTGGGTAAGCTCATTCCCCCACTATTAAAAGCAGAATAAAAACTGAGCTTTAAAGAATTGGAAACAATGGAGAAATAGGGGTGATGGACTGAGTGAGACTGAGTCCCCATTTTCTCTCTGGACATCCAAAGCAGATGAGAACAGTTTCAAAGTTGTCTAACTTGAAGGCCCGAAAGCTTTGAGTGATTTGCCAAAATTCGCCACGATATTGACATTTACCTACTTGAAGTTGGTTTCCTGATCTGGTTTATCTTGTAGGCCTGATGCTGAAACAGATGCTACCCACTACAAAAACTATTGTTAACACATTTCATCATGTTCTCAAACCAATATCATACACTGGGTTCTATAAAAACTTGCATGTTTCAGCCTAGAACTGATAAAAAATATCGAGATGTTTCAACTGTAAAATTGTGTTGAATATCTTGTTTGGGGCATTCTGATGTGCTTTCAAAATTCATGAAATGGCCCATTTTGCACTAGAAAGGCTAGAATGTTGTAAAATAAAGTATGTACACCACTTCAGTGCATTAAGTTGAAATAAACTGCACATCAGCCAATGCTAAACTGGTCTGCTAAAGTAGATTGGATGATCTTGGCACATTTTATATCAACTTCATTGAAATAATTAACAATTTTTAAGGATCTTAAAAAGCTAACAAATGTATAATTTAAACTCACAGTCTCAAACATTAATGGGAATAATCTTTACCAGTGAAATTTTTATTTTCTGCTGAAACAGACTTAAATCCCAAACATGGCCACAGAGTGACAGCATTTTAGTGACCTCTCAACTCTTTTAATGTTTTTTTAAGTTTTAAATAGCTTACTTAGTGATTTTATTGAGATCAATTAGTAATCTTGATTTCCTGAACTAGGTTTTAGTAATTTTGGAACTTTAGAATTAAGGTTAGCTGGCATTGTAGAACTCTAATCTAACAGCATCAGACCCCTGCTGACAATGCAAGGCAATAGTGGAGAGGAACAAAAAAGAATTCAGAGAGAAAGACCAAAGGAAAGAACAAGCCTGAGATGTTGCGAAGAGACAATTTCAAGCATTCTGAACACTCTTAAAGCAAGAGCTACCTTCAGACAGTTAAAACTGAAGGATTTATTCCAGAACAAGGACCACAACATCTAAGTCCCCTTCTCCTTCCCCCCTTGCACTCTCCACCAATAAATCTTACGCTCTGTTTGACTGGGAAGTGGATGATTTCTCTTTCTCCAAAGATGAGGCTTCTGTAGAAGATAGAGGGGAGAACATCCTTAAAACTTCATGTAATTTAAATGTGTATTGGTTGCTAAAAACTGCCTTCTAACTGCTGAAACTGTTACTGTAATATTTGATCAGCAACTAATAATTATTAATTAAACAAATATTAATCAGAAAATAGATGAACTTAAGACTATAATGACAAAGCATTATATACGAAACTTGCTATGGAGCCAGTCACTAGTTTAGTTGCTCCAAAACCTTTTCAAAATATCCTGCACAAGATGTACAGATACTGCCAAGGATGAGCTTGTCTTGCATTGCAACAGGATTATGCTTCAGGTTGCTTATAATCCCCACAATGAAGGCAGGTGGAGAAATAGGTAGTGTTACACTCCCTCTCACAGCTTCTTCACCGCAGGGTATACTCCGATGAGCTTACAAAGATCTGGCTTCCCAGATGGCAAAGTTTTGAAAGAATAATACTGACTTTTAGGCATCTTGCATTTCCTTCAGTGATCTTTAAGCTTAAACAGCTCTTAAGAGGATTCCAAATTACACCTATATTTTTCATAATGGTAATATCTGCCTTCTGCTAAATTCTGGGAGGGGAGCCAAGCCAAGTGGGAGGTTGGCACAAGATCCAGAGTTTATAACATCAGCCAGCAATGGCCTACACAGCAGAAGCTCCACCAGCTTTAAGGTCCGCTCCAGATAAGCACAGGAGGAACAATGCCCTTGATTTAATTAAAGAGAAGATACAGACATCAGCAGACCCTATGGAAAATGAGGAAGAACTATCCCAGTTCAGATTCAGATACTTTATTGGCCAAGCATGGTTAGACACAAAAGGTATTTGGCTCCAGTACAACAGTTCTTAGTACACTTGCAAGATAACAGTAAATAGAATAATAACATAGCAATAATGAAGTTAAAGTATACATCCAAAGTATGCAGCCAACAGAAAGGAAATATAAAGTGTAGAGTTAGAAACTTGTACGTTGATAAGTACATAAACACATTAGACAGGGTTAATTTCATATAGCATGAGATGAACCATGGTACAGGGGAAGAATCTGTCTCTGGACCTGGTTGTTTTGGTATGCAATACTCCAGATCAAAGAGGTTCAAACAACTTACGACCAGGATGAGAGGATCTACAGATATCTTCACTCTTTTTTGACCCTCTCAATATACAGATTCTCCATGGAGAGCAGGCTAGTTGCAATTATTCTTTCTGCAGTCCTGACTGTTCTTTGGAGTCTCTACCTGTCCTGTGTGGTTGCTGCACTGCATCAGACAGTTATAGAAGTACAAAGGATGGACTCAATGATTTCTCTGTAGAATTGTATCAGCAGCTTTTGTGGCAGGTTGAACAACTTGAGCTGATGTGGGAAGTCCACTCTCTACAGAAGACCAGCAAACAATCATATGCAAACTTGAGGCAGTTAAATCACTCCAGTCATTGACTGCTGCAACTAGCCCTCAACACTTTACTACCCTCCAGCTGTCCCCCTGTTGGAAAGCTGACAGGTTCATTTTCAGAGTGCCAAAATCCTCCAAAAAATAAGGCATTTCAGTCCAAATTTCATCCAGATGAATGAAGAGGACACTAAGCTGACCAAAACAACATAACTCTTCATATTTCTCCAGATGCTCATTCCACAGGTGATATTTCCTCACAACTGGACCTTAACAGACCACTCAAAATACACACCCAACTCCAGTGGTCTCCCCCTGCATGGATCTTGATTCTATTCACCTAATGATTGTCCCATTTATAAGCTACTATTCTTCTCGGCAAGTGAACTATCTTCAGAGGACCTAGAACATGGCCAACCTTCTAACTATCAATTGGGCTTTACATGTTCTGCCCATGAAACTTCCTCTATGGAATAGCCCCAGAGTCAGTTTAACTTTAACTCACTGCAGGAGGGCCACTCTCCATCTTCTTCCTCACTGTCTAACTTGCTCATCCCAAGTGTTGCTCCTTCTGAACACTTATCCAGAGACAGCAACTCAAGAAAATCAGCAAATTGACAATTACATTCCATTAATAATATATTTGTAATCTTTTGGATTATAGCTGGGTGGGCTCCAAAAGAAGCAGACCCAGATTTTCTAGGGTTGCTGTCTAAATTTGATATCTATTTGCAAGGAGACATGGATGTTGGGGGAATTCTCAGTCTCAACTGTTTTCCCCTGGTAGCCCCTGCACAACCTCGGAGGTAGCAGACCTAAAGGAGGGCTCGGTCTATTTATAGCTTCTAACCTACAGTACATGTCCAAATTATGAAACAATCACCTCAGTTTGAGAATCTCTTATCAGCTCTGGGTTAGTCTTTGGCCAATTTTCTTTACTGTTATCAATTTCTTTCTTCCGGCCCAACAGCTCCAGTTACAGATAACCCGAACCTGGAACCAGGTTGATACCTTCCTTAATTGCCTGAATGAGTTTCCTAGTGTGTATATTCTAATAGGTGGGGATTTCAATGCAAGAGCAGGTTGTAATGTTGAAATCCTCAATGCCTGTCCTCCTAAAGAAGCAGTTGTACCTCCATTTATGCCCATCTCCTTTAAAGATATAAAACACAATTTAGCTTTAGGCTGTTACATCTCATCAGAAGACTTAACCTACAAATGCTAAATAGTTCTGTCTAAAACAATATACATTTTGGTCAGCCAATGAGTTATTTATCCTAGATTGTTTAATACTTTCCAAAGATCTGGGTCTTCACCTTGAGCATTTTGGCATAATCCCCAGGACTGAAAATGACCACCTTCTCAACTTTCATTTGCAAAATTAGTCAAGGCTTAGATAGGAACCAAGTTATATCTCATCTAAAATTCCTGACAGGAGACAGATCTTGTAGAGTAAGATGGATTGTCCCCCTTGAAGACAGGATAACCCAATGGTTTCACTCAGAAGAAAGAATTGCATATTTCTACCCTCTCTAACTTAAGTGCACATTCATACCCAACTATCTTCCAAGATAGAAGAATACTTGAAGTATATCACAATCTCATAATTATGCTTCAACCCTTTGTAACAAAGATAAACATCAGTTCAGCCAGAAGGTTGAAGACTTGATAAATCCTGCATCACTGCAAAAACAGCAGCATTGAAATCCTACAGTATTTTACTTAAAGTCAACTCACTAGATTCCACCCAAATTCTAAAAGAGCAGAACAAATAATATAAGGCCCTGCTCAAAAAGAAAAAAACAAGATCAGAGATAAAATGGTCACAGCTAATTGAAGCTTTGTTGTTCAGTTGCACAGTCATTTACAACTCTTTGAGACCCCATGGACCACAGCACACCAGGCCTCCCTATCCTGCATTGTATCCCAGAGTCCACCCAAACCCACTCCCATTGTGTCTATGATGCTATCTAACCATGTCATCCTCTGCTGTCCCCTATTCCTTTTGCCTTCAATCTTTCACAGCATCACAGTATTTTCCTCTCTTCGCATTATGTGGCCAAAGCACTTGAGCTTCAGTTTCAATATCTGTCCCTCCAAAGAGCAATCAGGTTTCATTTGCTGTAGGATTGACTGGTTTGAACTCCTTTCCGTCCAAGGGACACTCAAGAGTCTTCTCCAGCACCACAATTCAAAGGCATCAATTCTTCGATGCTCAGCCTTCTTTATGGTCCAGCTCTC
>JANHZU010005097.1:86965-97739 GCA_032468055.1 Acrochordus granulatus | reverse complement strand
CTTTGGGATGTAAATGACTTCTAAATCCCTACTCATCCCCAAGTATTATATCATTAAGTGTGATCTATCTGGTGAAACTGGGAAGTGGTCTTAATCTTCCTGGGGACTAATGAAAGAACAGCATGAAAAATGGGGGACAAGTTATGTCTGAGGCCTCCAGCTTTATTAAGGGAAGGATTTTCTACTTTGGCACAAATGAATTCCTTCACTCCTCTCTCAAACCATCTGTCTTCTCTGTCCAAAATGTGAACATTATTGTCCTCAAATGAGTGTCCTTTTTCTTTTTAGATGAAGGTAAACCTTCTTCTAAAAGAAAAAGGACTTGAGGATGAGAAAGGGATTGAGGAGTCCGAACACTTACATCCCAAAGACTCTCTATCTACTCACATCTCAAAGACTCTCTATCTACTCACATCTCCGATAGTCCTTCCAATGAGCCTAATCAGGTTACGTGAGAAATGAAATCATCCTGGAAGACATACATGGGGATCCCTAACCGACTTTTTCTCAGACTGAAAAAGCTACTTGGATAAACAGCAAAATGTTTCTAACCAACAAGAAAAGAGGTCCAGTTGCCACGACTCAACTGAATTCAGAGTCCAGACCACTCTGACAGAATTGCATTCCAGATTTTACAAACAACTAATCAATCAATCAATCCAATCAGAGCGAATAAAATGTACCATTCTTGGCATGTTCAGTTCTAAGTAACAGGGGCTAACTGAGACCAAATTTCTTAACATTTTTGTATCAAAATATGCTATTCAGCTCAAACCAAATTCTTTACTGTATATGGGAGATTTTTTTCCATCTCAGAACTACTATATTTCTCAAGGGCTGATTTTAACTTTAGCTCAGTTGTCTTTTTTTAGGGCAGATTCCTGATTTTGTGATATCGAGGGGATGGGAAAGGTCAACATTATTTGAAATTCAGTGCTTATGGACCACTAAGTATGAGGACGTCTTTCATGCTGGCAATGTTATGATTTGCTGGGTTTTCATCTTGTTGAAACAACACAGCTTTTTAAAAGATGTGTGGGTACATCCCATTAATGCACTATTTTGGATTTCTTATTTTGAAGGGCTAACATGATTAATTATTATTAGACCCAGTCATTGTCTAATTTAGATAATAGACTGGTCCTAACTATTATTTTATGGGCATTCTTTATCTTGATTCGAACACCCTATGGCTTTACAGGTTGTCCTTGACTTACAACTGGTTGTTAAATGACCATTCAAAGTTACAACAAACTTCAACAAAGCTATTTACAACCCATCCTCTAGATTATGACTGCTGTCCCCACTCACACAGTCACATGTTTGCATTTGGATGCTTGGAAACAAGCCTGCATTTATGATTGATTGAAGCATCCCATGATCATGTGACTGCAATTTCTGGCAGAAAATAGCAAAAAAACACCCACGGATATGCTGGATTCACTAAATGACCACTCAGCTATGTTGACTCACTTTATGACTATTGTAAAAATAGCCAGAAAATTGATTCACATCACATGGTGACTTGACCTTGTGACCACAATGACCTACGACCACAATTCAAGGCTGAATTGTGGTCATAAGTTGAGAACTACCTGTATGCTCTTAGATAAATTTCTCCTAATTTCTCTCTGCAGGTCATTTTCAAGGTACTAGACCCAGCTGTGAAAGTGGAAGACCCATACAGCCAGGAAATCCAAGGTATGACTGCAATGGGAAGTGAGAAAGAGATTGCTTCTGAGAATTGAAAAGAAATGTTGTCAAATGCTGAAAAATGTTGCCAAGGCTTTAAATATTGATATGTACATTACAGAGTCATGCTTCTAGCAAGCAAATATGGGATGAGTGGCGAGGAAGCATATAGAGGCTATTTAATAAATAAAAGGCATCATTATTAGAAGGAAGACCACTGTGATGAATGTGAGAATGATCTTGGGAGAGGGGAGAAAAGAGATGCTTCCTAGTGAAAATCAGATAAAAGACAACCGAATAATGGGCAGAGAAAAAAAAATCCAGAGAGGATCCACCCTAACTAATCAGGTGGCAAAAAGATGGTGGAAGATTTGTACTTTCAGACTTGGTAGGAGTCTGTTAATGAAGCCTTATAATAAACTAGAATTAGCTCATCTTGTTGTTTTTCCACTCTGGTCTACTAGGGAGGCTGGCAGCTACCTCAGATTGGATTTGCATTTGAGCTAATATAACAGGGCTTTTTATAGGATACAGTGGCATAGTATTGTGCTGTATATGCCAGTTTTTCAATATGGTGTCTTCGAGATGTGTTGAACAATCACACCCTGTTCAACTTGGGATATGATGAGAATTTGTATTCAATATCTTTGCAAGAGATACATTTGGGAAAGGGTGATATACACTATTGTGCTTCTTACCTTGGAACTATGACCCTAAAAAGAAGGAGGGAGAAAGCTAACAACAGAGAAGAAAGAAAGGGGGAGGCTGAAGAATCTCTAAAAGTTAATCTTTTGCTCCAACAATTCCTCTCTTGCCCAGATTTGTTACGTGTCACCAACCTACGGGTAAACTTCACAAAGCTGCATACTCTGGGAGATAATTTATTAGACTCACGATATCAAGTACTACAGAAATACTATTATGCGGTCTATGAGATGGTACTTCGAGGGAGCTGCTTCTGTTATGGACACGCCTCAGAGTGTGCCCCATTCACAGGATCAGCAAACCCGGTTGAAGGCATGGTAAGTTACTCAATGGGAGGCAAGGAGAAGATCAGAGCAATGGGAAGAATGGTTAAGATATAGAACACATGAAACTGCGCCCTTCTGTTAGCATAGATCTGGGTTTCCCAGCTTTGGCGACTTTAAGTCTCATGGAGTTCAACTCCCAGATTCAGGACTAGGAATTCATTCTTTAAAAAATATAAAGATATGGGAATTCTGCATTTAGAATTTCCGGTTGGATTAGGATTTTGCAGGTTCTGACCATACGCTGATAACCACATGAGCTTTACAGTATGTGAGCTTAGCTTGCATTGGGAGATCTTGCACCCAGGAATTCAGCCTCTGTACTGAGAAATACTCTGCTCTCCTGCTAGTTGGTGTGCAAGCCCTATAAGCCTATTATGCCTGTCTCCTCTGCTCCAGATCCATGGACGATGTGTCTGCAAGCACCACACCAAAGGTCTCAATTGTGAGCTCTGCAAGGATTTCTATCAGGATTTGCCCTGGAGTCCAGCTGAGGTCCATGATCCACATGCTTGTAAAGGTGTGGGGTGAAGGCTAGACCACTGCGTTTGCATGGAGTCATCAGGAATTGCACAGTAAACCAGTGGGAGTCGTTGTAGGGAGATCAGTCTCTATGGAGCACAAAGTAACATCACTTACTGTGTGTAGTTACATAGCTGAGACCATGAATCCTGGAAAGGTTTATGAGGTCATTTGCAACCTTTTTGAGGGTTGCAAATGGCGATCATGGGACCCTGGGATGCTGCACCCATTGTAAATACATGCCAGTTGCAAGTGCCCAAATTCTGATCACGTGTCTGTGGGGATGCTGTGGCAATCTTAAGTGCAAGAACTGGCCATAAGTCACTTTTTTTAGTGCTGTCGTAACTTTGAACCATCACTAAATGAATGGTTTTAAGTTGAGGGCTATCTCTATAGTATCTCACATCTAGTTAAGATCTGGGCAGCCAGCCTCCTCTTTCCATCCAGCCCCACTGCAGAATCACCTAGACATTTTTCTGCTCCAGATGGATGTTTTCTTGACTTGGGCTGCCTTGTGCCTTTGTGATGCTCCTTGGTCTGTGGAGGCAACACTATTGGCTTCGGACAATTCAGAGTCCCAAAGGTTCAGGTCAGATGATGGGTAATCTGTGTCATGGCTTATTTGGCTCTACGGGAATAACTGTGATTAGATCGGGGGACAGTCAGGGGAGGAAAATGGACACGAGTGGGATCAGGTACCTGAACCCCTTCCTGCCTTCTCCCCAGAGTGCAACTGCAATGAACACTCCCACCAGTGCCACTTTGACACAGCCGTATACCTGGCTACGGGCAATTCCAGTGGTGGGGTCTGCGATGCGTGCCAGCACAACACCATGGGCCACCACTGCCAGAACTGCAAGCCGTTCTTCTACCGCAACCCGCTGGCTGACATCAGGGCCAAAACAGCCTGCATTCGTAAGTGTGTCGCTTTCTTCTTGTGACTGTCTGTCACAGGAGCAAAGAGGACGTGATTTGGATCTGTAGATGGTTGAAAGTGAGTGGATTTGTCCTTTTCTTTGCAAAGCATTCTGTAAAACTGAAACATTTTCCACTTTTTCACTGACCAATTTTTTCCCCCATCCATCCAGTCACGTTCGATTCTTGGAGACTGCCTGCACCAGTCTCTGCGGTTTTCTCGGCAAGATTTTTTGGAAGTGATTTGGCCCTGCCTCCTCCTTCCTAGGGCTAAGAGGGAGCAATTGGCCCAAGGTCAGCTAGCCTAAGGTGGGACTAGATCTTCCAGGCTCCCATCTTCTGGCCTGATGCTTTCACCACTGCACCAAGCTGGCTCTCTTGACTGTAACCCTGTTTTGAGGTTCCCATGACTTAAATTGTTAGCAACTTTTAAACTTGTCAGCAAAAAGTGCTTCCATTTATTAGCATTTCCAGGATGTATTGATTTGTAGCACTGCTGTTGCCAGATATTATTCCAGCTTTCCTTCAGAGGAAAGGAATTTAAGCAGATTATATAATAAATTGTCATTAGCCAGGAGAATTGAATACTGCACAGGATGTTCTGTGCATTTGATTCATTGGTGCTTCCACACAAAGTGTTTTGTGCACTCTGCACTCTACAATCCCATCACACCGTCTCTCTTTAGCAGTTAGCTCAGCTCAGTTCTGAAACTGGTGTTCAGTTCAGCTCTCAGATTGCAACAAAAACCTGGAATTACTCACAGTGTCTCCCTTTGGATTCTCTTTCTGACACATCAGCTCCAGGAGTGTCTGCATGGAAGGCCACACCTAGCTAATACTCAGCTGGTTAGAAAGGTCCCACGTGCCAATGTCAAGTCTGAGGTCATGTATAGCAAAATGCCAAGATCCTAGACACCTTCTGAGAAGCAAATTTTTGCTTTTTCTGTGCAGCAGGTACAACCAGAATGCATGTTCCAGTGTGTTTGTGTGTTGTAACCCTTCCTCCTAGCATGTGTTCTTCTCACAGAGAAGAATGTGAGAGAAACATTGACCAGCCAGTTTCAACTTAAAATTTTCAATTTAAAAATGTCTTAAAAAATGCTTGTAAAGCCTAAAATTAGCCCTGGTCCTCCTGAAACTGTAGAAGCTACATCCTGAAGGGAGATGTTGATAAATAATAACTACTTTTGGAAGTTGCCACCAGTGAAGATTGGTTTTACGTCATCTTCACATGCTTTGCAATACAATGAATGGCAGTGTGGCATTGCTCTGACTGTCCAATTTTCTGATTTCCTCTCCTCCAAATACTGTATACACTTTTTGTCTTTTATCTTCCAGCCTGTGACTGTGACCCAGTGGGCTCCTTGGATGGAGGCGTGTGTGACAGTCATACAGATGCAACACTGGGCATGATAGCAGGACAGTGTCGCTGCAAAGAGAACGTCAAAGGTGTGCGTTGCGACAGCTGCAAAGAAGCTTTTTATGGACTCAGCCTCAGTGATCCTCTTGGCTGCCAACGTAAGTAACAAGACTGTCTGGGGAAACTGTATGGCTGCAGGAATAGAGGGGCTACCTATTACACTCCTTGAGTTCCAGTGGAAAACAGAAGGCGTAGAATAGTTACCTCCTTCCCCATCCCTTAATTTCATGCATATGTAATATGTCTGTTTTCCTTTGTTTCATTTCACGCATTAATTTAAGCTCACTACCGCTTAATCTTCCAAGTGTCAATTTCCCTCTGTTGTGGTCTTCACCAGATGGATCTATAGATGTTGATCTCCATCATATATCCTGGTTTTGGTCAATCAAGGCTTTCACATAAGACTTTTAAATAATATAGACAAGGTATATACTGTACTAATTATCAAATTCAGTCATAGTCACACATATGCCAGTCAGCTTTGGCACATTTGGGTCAGTATGCCATATGGTCCAGTTTTTATCACAAGGTGCTTACTCTATTTTGTGCAAGCTAGATTTCTTAATCTAGAGACTATCTTGCAAGCCAACATGCTTACTGTTGCTCATGTCCCACCAACTCAGAGGAGTACAGTTAGCTGACACATGCTAAGGATGCATTGCTTTAATTTAAAAAGAGACTATACAAAGTGAACATGCTGCAGAGTGAAGCATCAGCATCAAGCTTAATCTAGATTTCTAGCAATGCCACTGCAGTCTGGGCCCCTTGTGGACCTCAGAGGGGCTTTGTAGAAGATTAAAAAAAGTGAAGCCTGTTGCTTTGTTTGCTTTCAGATAAAATTGAAGCAATCGGCCATACCCACCATGACAGCCATTCTTTGAGAATACCTATAATATGCTCTCAAAATTCCAAATATGTCCCCTAGTTTAGAAAAGATTAGGAAACGAGGCTTCATCGGTGCAGTTGCCAGTATCTCTTAATACTCCTTGATCTGTGGCTTTTGCTCTTTAGACAAAACAACTGGAATGAAAAATTCTTTAGCAATTATTTCTTTGCAGCAAAGTGTAGAAACTAAGTGAATTTTCTCAGCAGAATCTGAATGTTATGGTTATAGCATGTTGGGTGGAACAAACCAGTTGGAATTCCTAGTAATTTTGCAACTATCAAGTCTGATGATAGGTTGGGCTTTGGAGAGGGAAGATGTTAAGGCAGAGAAATGTGTGCCTTAAACCTCACTGCAACACAATCTGGTGGTGCTTTGCAAGCTGCAAAGTGAGGGCTGAGGGTTGCATGTCGCTCAAGAACTGTGGTGTCTTTGGTGTTCTCTGACTTTGGTTGTTTTATTACCCAACGAAGTAACATTATCAGTGCTGAAAGGGAGTGGAGTTTGCTCTCTGTTTATATACAAGGCTTGCCCTGTCAGTGTTGGTGGGGATGTTCTTGACGATTCCTTGATTAGGCTATTGTTTACTGTTTCATTGTTTGTCCCGGTAGTTCCTTGATTGAGGAATACTGTACTTTACTGCTTGATTGTTGGTTTAGTATTAATCTTGGTGTTAATCTCTGCTTATCTGGCTGTTGATTGCTGGCGAAGAGTTGTTGTGGTTTTTTAGTTTTTTTATTTTCTCTTTTGAATGGCATGTGCATGTTGTTTATCTCTATGTACTTATTGAAGAGAGCAGACCCCACTCCCTTCTAGCACTGATGATGTTAGCTGGTTGGGTAGTGAAACATCTGCATGAAAACGACAAAGTTTAGAGAGCACCAAGAACCTCACAGCTCACCCCTAAGCTATAAATCTTTCCTTCTGTTGTACTCATGAGCTTTAGGCTGCCTATCCTATTATTTAAAGACCAAATTCAAGTCTCAAGGAAACTGCTGGTATGTGTTCTCAGCCTGCAGATGTGACCCTCGAGGGATCACCGTAGACAGCAGCCCTTGTGACCAGATCAGCGGCAACTGCTATTGCAAGCGTTTCGTGACTGGGCAATACTGCAACCAATGTTTGGTGAGTGTGTGCTGTCTCAGAAGGATTTGTGCTGCGCATACTTTGAGCCCAGTTACTAATAGGTGTGTTTGTCCTTCTCTTTCACAGCCTGAATACTGGGGTTTGAGCTATGATGTGGCAGGCTGCCGAAATTGTGCTTGTGATTTTGGAGGTGCCTACAACAACAGGTAGGATTGCAGCGAGTACAGACTGAGGGGCAGAAGGAAAGTTTTTAAGTGTCCCAAGACACAGTCTGCTTCTCTGCAGCAGAGAAGTCTGAACTGACAGATCCTGAAAATAAAGCTGAACTGAGTCTGTTGCTAATGGTCAGGTTCCATCACAACACCGACACCCTAAAACCATTCACAGCGACAACAGCCACATTCTTTAGGTACTGTAGCTTTTTGATATCCAGAATACATTTAAATCTTCCTTACTTTCTGATTTCATGTCTTCTAAATTTCATTATAAAGAGTGCAGTTTATGGTTTTGCAAGACACTCCTTGCTATGCTTGTGCATTGCTGTGAACTATAATGTTGTTACGACTTAAAGTCTCTTGACAAATGCTTGTTCATTCATTCATTTATTTATTCAGGATAACACAGACGTGTAGTACGCTTCCATTTCATGCAGCTTGGAGACTTTTTTTCTTTTCTTTCTGTACTGAGTTAAATTGCACAAAATGATAACTATACCCTAATGATTGAGAAAACCATCAGAACCAGACCAGACCTAAGTGCTTTGGGAACAGGGGCTGGTCCTCAGGGGCCACTTGACTGCATTTTCAGTGCTTCTCACAAGCTGTGCTTAGCTTACCAATAGTTAAGTTATACTCTGTATCCTAGTGCCTTTCAACTTATATTTCTTCTTTGGCTGGGCAAGCCAACCATCTGATGAGACAAGGCCATTAAGAAATACATCCAACTTTTATACCTGGCTTATTCAGCACATAACACTGGAGTGACGTTGAGGTTGTATCTCTGGGTTCCCCTTCCAGCACTCTGCTGAGCACTGGGCCAATTTTCTTCCAGCTGCCAAGATCTCAACTCACAAAATAGCTATGTAAAATGCTAAAGCTCCTTGGGACTTGGAGGTGGGCCAGTTTTCTTTTGAACCTTCCAAAAACATGGCACTCCCCTTTTCTGCAGCTGGCAAACTCCCTACATGTCCCATGACCTTATACTAGATTTAGGGCAGCCAAGTAGACAAAACAATCTTTTTTTCTCATCACAAAACTCAACACGACAAGGCAAGAAAAGGATTGTGAGAGAGGGTGTGGATGGAATTGTAGTGGAAGCCTTGTCTGTCTGCTGCCATGGGCTTTTGCAAGACTGAATCTGTAGATTTAGGGAGAGCCACGGTGCCATAGAAATGTGATGCTCCTTATTGCATCCAGCCCTCTTTGGAATGGACTGTCTGGGCTGTGAATTTTTGCTTGCCAAGCCAAAGCATGATTGAACCAAGACGACTTGTTTGAAGATGCATTCATAATCAAGCTTCCTTCCTGACCATTAACAGGTAGGCTGCGTCAATATAGTCACCATACTCGCATGCGAGTTTGCACTCTGTCCTGTCTTTGCAGTTTTTAATCCATGTTGTTCATCTCTCCTGAATCTTTTATGGTCACTCCCAGTAGTCTGGCTTCTGAATTATGAATATTGATGAGAAACCCCATTGAATGCATAGCCAAGATTGCAACAAGAAATGTTAGGAGATACCTTCCTTTAATATTGTATACTGTACCTTGACTTAGAAACATTCATATAGCTACTATTTAAAGTTACAACAGCACTGAAAAAAGTAATTTACAATTAGTTCTCATTCTTACAACCATTGCAGTATCCCCATGGTCATGTGATTAAAATTTGGGTGTTTGGCACCAGCATGTATTGCAATGGCTGCAGCATCCCAGGATCATGCAATCACCATTTGCAACCTTTCCAGCCAGCTTCTGACAAGCAAAGTCAATGGGGGAAGCCAGATTTGCTTAACCACCACATGGTTCTCTTAATAACTGCAGTGATTTTCTTAACAACTATAGCAAAAAGTCATAAAATCGGACATAACTCACTTAACAACCACCTTGCTTAGCAATGGAAATTTGTTTCCAATTGTGGTTGTAAATTGAGGACTACCTATATGAAGTGAGTGATACCATTGAGCAATGTTGAATACTGTCTACTTATCGCCAGTCTCACACCACTTACGTTTATCAAGGATTTAGCTAGAACAGGTTTATTTTTGCTCTTGTGCCTTCTGTCTCCAGATGTTCTATGAATGATGGACAGTGTCCTTGTCGGCCCCACCTCATAGGTCGTCAGTGCAATGATGTGCAGCCTGGGTTTTTCTGTATGCCCTTGGACTACTACACATATGAAGCTGAGCATGCCACAGGTCTTCCTCCAACCCATCAAGATCTCCCAGTAAGTGTGCCAGGCAAAGGATGAGGGATGAACTTGGTCGGGTGAAAAACCCTTATATCTGTGTGCAGCATTGTCTGTGTTTAGAAAACCATTGTCATTTATTTAAGAGACCTTAACCCAAAGGAAAAGGATGCAGGTGGCTCGTAGAAGATTGGCTTAAGGCAAATTTGTAGAATGCTTGAGTGCTGGCAGATACAAATCATCTCCAGTCTACTAAAAATTTGCAAGAGACTATCCAGAAATGCTATATTATCACTGGAAAGAGTATAAATTTCATCCTGACCTTTCTGACTGGGACAGAGATGAACCACCCATAAACCGAAATCCTACCACCACATCTTGATGCAAACTCAAGGGACTGAAGGATACTGTAAAAGTATTTTTTTGTTGGGGGGACCATGGGTTGTCCCTGTCCGATCTAACAGACTGGTATATTTGCCTGTTTTTTCCTACAATACTTCGAACCCTCCTTAATCTTAAGAAACTCTGGGTAAGGTATCACAAAGCTCCTCCCACCCCCCAAAAAATACAAATTTATAGAAATCAACCATTAAAAATGAACAGATCCAAGGCATGATTATCATAACCTAAGGGTGAAATATCCCTAGGAATATTGGCTTGTTATCAAAACACTTGTAGAGTAAAGGATCTGTTTCCAGATTGATCCACAAATTGAAGGTCACTATAGAGATGGCCTGTTGCCTAGCCTTGGCCCCATAAATTTTTAAAGGAGGGTTCCTACAACAGGCCTGGTCTAAATGACCAGTTGGGCAAAGTTGAGTTTGG
>JANHZU010005097.1:48577-67428 GCA_032468055.1 Acrochordus granulatus | reverse complement strand
GTAAAAGCTTTTTCCTCATTGCTATGATTGCCTCATCTGTAGGTATGCACATGAATAGTGAAGTTACTTGGTAAGAAACCATTGCCTCATCATAATCCAACTTAATATTTCAAACTTGGTTGACAAAATATTGTGAATTGTTGATGTGTTGCAGAGAGCTGCCAATCAAAGGTAACAATAAGGTGGCTAATTATTTAGCAATATTATAGGTGGCAAAGTTGATGCTGCAAACAACAGGTCTCAGTGGAATGCCTTCCTTGTGAATTTTGGGGAGGCCATATATGCATGGCGTCGTTTCCCATGGGCATAGTCGATAATATTGTTTTATCAATGACATTGTCCTTAATTAAAAGTTGCAAAGAGACAATAATCTTTTTCTTATAAATGTCAGTGGGATCTCTATTAAGAGGTTCATAGGTATTATTGTCCTGCAACAATTTATTTATTTTGGATTTGTAATTCACCAGGTTGAGAATAATTGTACATCTCCCTTTGTCAGCTGGCAATATTGAAATATTTAGATCTTTTCCTAACGAAGTCACAGCCTTTCTTTTCTGAATCATAAGGTTTGGGAGTGGGGTTTTGGCAGTGGAAAGGTCAGCAGACACTTTTTTACTTGTTCTTCCTCTTGTTTCTGCCAATTTGTTATTAATAATAGCTGACTCAGTGACTGTGATTAGATCTATAAAAGGAATAGAGAAACCAACTGCCTTTTGAAAGGAATAAAAGAAAGCATATATAAGACATTAAATCCTTCAATTAACAAGGGGGGAGGGACAAGATTTCAATTGCCCTCTGTTTACAACCCCACTTTGGCATGTATGCAAAACAGACCTTTGGCTAGAGCAAGGTGATTGAATTGATACCTTGAGACCTCTCTCTAATCTTTACTGCCATTCTCCTGTTTTTTGAGCTTGCTACGTGAAAAACAGGGGATTGGGTTTCATAGTTTCCTGGCCCCCCTTTTGAGAAATGTGTTCATATATTCCATATCATTTTTCTTTTTATATGAGACTGAAGAAGACTCCTGAATGGGAGTTGAAACATTTCTCTGTAACATCTAAAATTAAAAGTCCAGTTGCCTTTTTAAATTTGGAGAACAAGATTTTTTTGCAATTTTGAGATGACTCTGATTAATAAGAATATACATAGACACGTGCTCTATTCTGATTACTTTAATGCCTTAATCCCAACCCCAGACTTCAGATCTGAGGAACTGGTTGTAATTATAAATAACCCAATTGTGATTTTCACTAAAGGGGAAACTTTGAGTATGTCCTCTGATGCACTAAGTCCCTCACAGGGTGCTCAGTTTTAATATTGAAAGTAAAGCTCTAGCCATGTTTTCCTAGTTCAAAAGTTTTCCATATTTTAAAACTGGCAGCAGTTTTTCCACCCTTTGAAACACTGGAGAACAATCAACAGCAGAGCTTGTAACATCTACCTTTGTGCAGATGGCAAGACAGGTAAGAGAGGAATAAATTAGTTTGGCTTGTTCTTGGTTCTTCTTATTCTGAGTCAGCCATGTAAATTATAAGACAATCCTTGTGTAATAAATGCATATATCACTATTTAAATGGCAGGGTATGAGCCATTGAGGTTTTCTTGAAATAAGCGGTCCTCATTCAGAAAAAACAATAATTGACCACTAAGCAAAACTCAGCAAGACTTTAGTAAAATATCCTACGTGATTCTTATGTGAAGCAAAACTAGGTACTGTATGTGTATTTGTGTGCGGTGCTCCAAATGGTTAAGAAGCTGCGCTTATTGGCTGGAAAGTCGACAGATTGAGTTTGAGACCCAAGAACCACCACATAACAGGGTGAGCTCCTATTGTCTGCCCAGCGTCTGCCAACCTAGGAGTTCAAAACCATTTAGAAATGCAAGTAGATAAATAGGTACCACCTTGGTGGGAAAGGCAACAACGTTCTGTGCACCTTGGTGCATAGTTATGCCAACCACATGACCACGGAAGCATGACCAAGGACAAACCCTGGCTCTTTGGCTATGAAACGGAGATGGGCACCACCCCTTAGAGTCGGCCAAGACTGGCAGGGGAAACCTTTTATTTCTTCTGAAGCTTTGAAGTCCTAGATATTTTGCAGCCTCATGACTCATAGAGGATCCCACAGGTGGGAGAAACAGAAATTTCTGTTTCTGCCTCACATTTGAAAGGTTTGGGACTTCCTAACATTGGGATAAGAGCAGGAAAAGCTGTGAGGCAGGCAGGATGTTGCTTTGCTGATGCTACTCCTTTTTCTTTCTCCCAGGCTGTACTTGTAACGAACAGGGCACCTTGCCCACCCGCTGCTCCGAAGGCATCTGCCATTGTGATCAGACGACAGGCCATTGTCCCTGCCGTGCCAACGTGGTGGAAAGGAACTGCGACAGATGTGCCCAGAACTTCTGGGGTTTTGGCAGTCGCTTGGGCTGCCAGCCATGTAACTGTGATCCAACCCATTCATTTCGCTCAGACTGCAACATGGTAAGTGACTAAGGTCTTGGGAAGTTAACTCCAAATGAGAGGTACTCAAACAGAGCCTGTGACCTTGGGGCTTTTGCCCCAGATCCCAGCCATATCACTGTCTTCATTCTAAGATTCCCCCCCTTTTTTTTCTTTCTTTTTGCTCAGTTTACAGGGCAGTGCCACTGCCAACCAGGTTTTGGAGGTCGTGTTTGTTCTCACTGCCAAGAAAATCACTGGGGTAACCCAGAACAACAGTGCTTAGGTAAATATGAGTACCTAATGTATGCAGGCATCTTCTGTCAACACTTCTTTGCGCACAGAGAAACATGGACATTTCTTCTTGAGGGGCGTAGGCCTCCATCGAAACCCTCCCAGAATAAGAATTCGATGGATGGGGGTTTGTTCTCATGGGACTGAGTTCAGACTTGTGCTGACTCTAAACCAGCTTTCCCTGATCTGATACCTTTCTGGTATATTAGATGTCTACTGCTATCATTCTCATTCGAATCATTTTCTTTTCACTAGAAACTGGATTGACATTTCATAATATTGTAAGCATCTGACGAAGTATGATAAAATGAATACATTCCAATACTTCGTCAGATGCTTACAATATTATGAAATGTCAATCCATTTTCGAGTGAAAAGATTCTGATTGTCTTTATTGTGTTACTTATTTCTATTACATAAACATTAAGTTTAAATAATAATTTATTTAATAATTATTTAATAAGTTTAAATTAAGTTCACAATAAAAAAGAAATGAAGTTCTACACTTTTGGAAAATACTAAACTGTTATCTTCCTCTAATCTCCAACTCCTATCAAAAATATTCTATAATGTAGCAGTTGACCAAAATATATTACATTATATTATATGATATTATATTATATTAGAACAACATTTATGTAGCTGTGAATCATTCAACCAACTATGGATGGCTCCCAATCAAAACAACATATAAAATCACATTAAAACTATAAACAGATTAAAACACTAAAACAACAAAACAACTTTAAAGCATTAACATTAAAACATAATTTTAAAACATGACAATTTTAAACTTTAAAATATAAAAAAACATTAAAACAACAAAAATATTAACATAATAAGAGAGCTGGTTTGGTCTAATGGCTAAGGCACCAGGCTAAAAAATGGGAGATCGTGAGTTCTAATCCCCCTGGATGACCTTGGGCCAGTCATTCTCTCTCAGCCCAACTTGCCTCAAGTTGTTATTGCGAGGAAAATAGGAGGACGGTGTGTCGGGTATGTTTGTCACTTTGAATTATTTGTAATAGTAATAAAGGCGGGATACAAATAAATAAATAAAATAATAAAAATCAGATCAGAACTAAAGGAACCCATTAAAGCAGAATCCCCATTCTGATTAGTAGAAGTAGTTGTCATAGTAAGAAATCATAAATGCATTTATCATGTGCCTATACCTAAGCACGGAACAGATATGCTGATTAAGAGGTATGGGTTTCCCCAACTTATAAAAAAATTAGACAGAATAGGTCAGGTTGTCCAAACGAGTTTAGGATTCTGCCCAGAGCAGAGGAAATTCCCCTAGATATCATTTATTTTTATGCTGAATTCTTGGTCGTGGTAAATTCAAGGGACGGGGCTTTCAAACTTGGTCCTGTTTTTTTACCTCACATCCCGCTGCGACCGTTGCAGAAGGCTCACTGATTAATATTCCCTGTCAAATGGTCGGATTGTGCCCATCGGTGACACGTCTGACAACAGGCGCAGTTACGTGCGAAGGGGGAAAGGTCTCATTTTAACGTCTCCGTCTCCTTTTCACCTCCGTGCAAATCGAAACTGGCCCCAGACTGTCAGCTCTTCTTAACCAGAGGGAAACTGGACGAGCCAGCGCACCGCTGCAGGTGAACTCAGGGCACCTCGCGCTGTGGCATCCTCCCTGTTTGCATCTCCGAATCTTTGACTCTTCTTGAGCGTAGCCTCTCTCTTTGCTCTCCGCAGCTTGTGAATGCGACCCCGTTGGCTCCGAGAGCCCGCAGTGTGACCGCCTCACTGGTCGTTGTTTATGCCGAGGCGGCTTTAGGGGGAGAAACTGCGACCAGTGCCGACGTGGCTTCCAGAAGAATTTTCCTCACTGTTCCCCCTGCCACGTTTGCTTTGGCCGGTGGGATCTCGTGCTGAATCAGCTCAACGAACAGCTGCGAAGGCTGCAGGACAGAGTGCGGGCCCTGAAGGAAGGCGGCCCCGTAGCGGAGGCCAGCCACAGCCGCCTGCGGACCCTGGAGAACAGCTTGGCCTGGGTGGAAGAGCTCCTGAGGGGCGGGGAGACCTCGAGCGATCCCGCACTGCGGGAACTCAGGACACTTCTCGCGAACACAAGGTAGGAGGAAGAGGATGTGCCAAGCCAGATGTGGCGAGGAGGAACAGAGATGTGGTCGACTGCGCATTCTCCGCCTCCAACATATAATCTTGCTTGAGTCCGTTGGCTTTCTTTCCCAACCACAACTAGATGAGTTACAGGTGTTCCTCATCTTACAGCCGCAATCGGGACCGGAATTTCCACTGCTAAGCAAGGCGGCTGTTGAGTGAGTCACGCCCGACTTAACGACCCTTTTTGCCATGGTCGTTAAGTGAACTGTTGCAGTTGTTAAGTGAATCATGTGGTAGTTAAGATAATCTGGCTTCCCCGGTTGACTTTGCTTGTCAAAAGCTGGCTAGGAAGGATGCTGCAACCATCGTAAATAAATGCCAAACACCTGAATGTTGATCATGTGACTATGGGGATGCTGCAGCAATCATAAGTCACTTTTCTCACTGCCATTGTCGCTTCAAATGAATGGTTGTAAGTCAAGGACTGCCTGTGTTTCAAACATTCAATGACAATCATCTTCATCCGATGAAAGTAAGGCTTAGGGCCATTGTAGTGAATTCTCCGTACAGTCATAAAACTATAGCTCCCAGATATCTAGGAGAAAAATCACAATAGGTAAAGAACTACAAATGCCAGGTTCACTTAATGACCATGTGATTCACTTAACAACATGACAAAAAAGTCATAAAATTGGGTGTGGCTCACTTAATGACTGCCTTAGTGACAGCAATTCCAGCCCCAATTGTGTTATAAGGTGAGGACTGCCTAGACAGTGCAAGAGCATGTGCTCCAGATCAGTGTTTTTTCAGACAAAGACCAGGCAAGATGACAAAGTTAGAGGTGACCCAGAATAAATCTTTACTCTGTATCTGCTGCCTACTGCCTCCTCGTGGGTAGTAGGTGAAGAAGCTCTGAAGAGGGAGTACATTTGAACTGCACCTCCTACAGAAGCCGAAGTATGTACTTGGCACAGAGTTTCACAAGTCTTGAAAATTATATTGTTTATACAATTCGGGAATTTTACTTAACAATGATAATTCTATGTGTTATTTCACTGATTTTTGTAAAACTTCAGATTTCTACGCTACCTGCAGTCAAATACTCTAAGGAAAGGGAAGAGAATCATGGGGATATACATCACTGAATTATTTTCTCTATTTCATTCAAATTCACCCCTTGCGCAAGACCCCTCTTCTATTTGTAGCTGTGTAATGTATGTGTGGCTAGTTTTCACTGATTTGGTTTTGTTTGATTGTCTTAAATTATGGCTTACTTCATTTTTCTTCTTCAAATCTTACTGAATTGAACTCTGAACTTTTTTTTAAAGTAGAAGAGTATCCCCCAGGAGGGGAATACAGACCACTAAATTATTTTGCCTCTGCGTTTCATTTATAACCTACTTTTATTGCAAGGAACTTCTTGGCCAAAATGCACATGACTTGAACCCTTGTACTACCCTCCCTCTCCAGGGCAGATACGGAGGACTTATGGGACCACTTGCAACATACAGATTTGTGCCTACAAAACACTGAATGGAAAGTCACAGAGCAGAGGGAACAACTGGGTGCACTGGATGAAGAAGTAGATGAAGTTAACCAGACAGTCAACCACCTTAGACACCAGTTGGGAAGGGTAGTAAATGCCAGCTTTGATGGTAAGGCACGGAGTTGCCGTACTACGTAAAAGAAGCGTCCAGACAAGTCATGGGCAAGACGAATCCCTTTCTTGACAAACCCTTTCTTTCCTTCTACTGGCAGAGTCTTTCCGTAGCATCGTGGAGTTCTTCCAGCAGTCGGAGCAGGCGCAGCGCCAAGCCAACGCCTCTGTTCGAGGGCGCCAAAGTCCAGTGGTCCAAGCCAAACGCATCCGTCTGGTCACCGTGGAGCTCTTGAGGCAAAGAGGAGACGCTTTCCGCAAGAGGGCAGCTGCTCGCCAAAGGACCCTGGCTAACCTCCAACAAAAAGTCAAGGCCCTCCGTCTGAACAAGATCAACCAGAAAGTAAGCTTCACGAGAGGGGAGGAATGGCAATCGGAAAAGCAGGCGGGACTTCCCTGGAGGTGGAAACTGTAGCCTTGCCCAAAATGCCTTATGGCTAGACTACAGATAGACCACCATGTCAGTTCAGGTTCTACAAGCCGGCCAGTTTTCAGAAGTCCAATTTTTTTCTAGTTTCTGAGGTTTGCAATTCAGCCAATGTGAGAACCTTTTCCGTAGAAACATTCACTAAAATGCATGTGATTTGGGTACATTTATCTCCAAATACACACATTTTTCTTTGCGACGGTGTCTAATGCACATAATTTTTTTAACATATTCCCTAATATAAGAGATATTTAGATATGATTATTTGTATTTTGTTTAGATTTTTCCCCCAATGTGTTTTTTTAAGTAGCAAACTGCAGTGCAAAACTGGGAAAAATCCAAATGTCAGTTTTTGGTTCATGTATTGGTTGGACAAAAACAAAAAAAATAGATAAAATTGCAAAAAATTGCAAACTTTCTTAAAAAGGCAACTGGACTTTTATTATTAGATATAATCAGAAAACGTTTCATCTCCTATCCAGGAGTCTTTATCAATCCCATGTAGAAATGGAAGGGATGGTAAGAGTATATACATTTCTCAAAAACATTTTCCAATTACATCAAGTAATTAAAGTCCAGTTACCTTTTTAAGAAAGTTTGCATTTTTCACAATTTTGCCGCAAATCATGGCCTGGATTAATGAGAATATACATAGATGAAAAAATTAGACAATTTTGCAGTCAAATGCAAAATAAACTCATTTTCCTTTCTTTGCTCCTGATTTTTATATCCTAGTATTTCCATTCCTATTCTACTGATAAGGTTAATAGCTAATTAAAGATCTCTTTTTCACTGGAAAATCTTTTGTTAATAAATGTTTTATTACTTTTAAAATAATAACTGAAAAAAAGATATAAAATAAAACTACGTAATAAAAATGCATAACAAGCATTTAAAATTAAGTGATTTAAAATTAAAGTGAATTTTAAATACAACAGAAAAAAGTGTTAAGTATGCTGCTACGGTAAAAAGTTACATTTCAATATATAATAATCTAATGCAAGCATTGTGAATATGTGTGTGTGTTGATTTGTAATATAATTATATAACTATCATCGGGGGGGGTTGGATAATAATCTTCATTTGTTGCCTTGTTCTAGATCTGTGGTGGTTCTGGAGAAGAAATCTGTGAAGAAGCCCCTTGTGGAGGAGCTTCCTGTAAGGACAGTTTAGGTCAAAGGCACTGTGGAGGTCCTGGCTGTGCTGGAGCTGTTCCTGTGTCCATCAAGGCCCTACGTTCTTCCCAGAACCTCTCTCGCCAGCTGGAGACCACAGCAAGACAGCTGGGCACCATTGTGAGCAAGGTACGATGCCAGGTGGACTGTGTGGAAGCAGACCAAGAAAAGATGCTTTTAGCTGGAGATAGCCTGTCCCATTTCTTAGTTTATTAAATTATGTATGTATGCACAGTATGTACGTAGGTATTATGGCTTTTATGCCAAATCAGTTAAGAATCTAAGCGATTTATAAAAACAATACTGCAGCGATATACCCTCCATATACATTGGACTATCCTTTTTTTGCACAAGATGTTAAGCCTGATTTGCTAAGTATTCTGGTTTATTGTGTAGAGCAGCCCATTCACACACGCCACCAGTGATTTCTGGCTAACTCCTCCTGTCCCCAGGAATGGCTTAAAAAATTAAGTCTCCCTCCAGGCACCCTCAGTTCCTGCTGACTTCATGAAGTACAATGGAGTTCTTAGCAGCCGTGTGGAGGTGGTTTGCTTTTGTCTCTTTACATTCTTCCTTAAAAGACTGGGTGCTGTTCCTGTTGTGAAAAGTTCCTATGTTTAGTCACAAGACAGTGTCAAAGGAAAAGCAGACTACAGTGAAATCATGGGGGATTGACAAGTCAAGATCTTGACAAGTCAATCTTGACAAGTCAAGATGGTGTTCAAACAAAGCTCACCCTACATGCACTGCATGATCACAGTCTCCATTTGGCTTTTTTGATCCCCCTATTGGATGCCCCTGAGGGATACTAAGCTGAAGATTCCATTTTAGGTGCAAGAAATCCAAGAACTGGCAAAGGATGCCAGGAACCGTGCTCAGGACACCTTGGACCACGCTCAAGGAGCTCGGAACCAGGTGGAGAAATCCACAGCCAAACTGAGGGAATTCATCCAGAAGATAAAAGATTTCCTAGCAGGTACCAAAACTTTGCTCACACTGAAGCTCGAGTAAGCACTGCATGACTAAAAATGAATGTATCCTCATGCTGCCTTGGTAAAATATAAATCCTGTATTCGTGAAATCATAGGATTGGAAGAGACCTTGGAGATCTTCTAATCTAGCCCCCATGTTGAGGGCAGAAACCCTCTTGCTCTCCCAGACACATGGATGTCCAATCTTCACCTGAACACATCCAGTTCTCGCGGTCAAGAAGTTCCTCCTTATTAGTTTGAATCTCCCTCTGTAAAGCTTCCACCCATGGGTCCTTATCCTTTACAGGAAGGAAAATATGGATGTTAGTAGTGGAAGTACGTTGTGTTCTGACAGTGCCAATATTGTAATAGTTTCCGGAAAGTGAATGGAGGATGGATGAGAAGCAGGATGGATAGTTACGGGTATACAGACGGCAAGGGCCTGTGCTTGTCTCCCTAGAGGAAGGCGCCGACCCAGAGAGCATCAAGCTGGTGGCTCAAAAGGTCCTGAACATTCCCCAGCCCATCAGCCAGAGCCAGATCGACGGTCTCATTAAGGAGATCTGGGACAGAATTGGACAGCTTAACAGAGTGGATGATATCCTGAACTGTACAGTGCAAAACCTAACCCTTGCCAGGGATTTACTGACCAAAGCAGAACAGGCCAGGTAAGTGTCTCTGGAAGGAGCAAAACTAATCCATTTTATTAATTAAGTTTTTCAGGGAAAAAAGTATCACATTTTGCAGGATCATGTCACTGGAATACTAGTTGACAATAATCAGGAGCCAAACTTAAGCGCCAATGAGCATATATATGATCATGGATGGTCTTTGTCATCTTTTAATATTCTCTTCTGAAGTGCAAAAATTAGCACTGGACCAGGCTGCATACTTTGTGGTTTGGTACATTGTGTGAATGCAGCCCTGTCATAGCATGTTGTGCAATAAGACTGTCACATTAAACCATAAGGTTTAGCATCATGCATATGGTGTGAAACCAGCCATTTACTCAGCTATGGCAGTAAGTGACAATGCCAGTTTTCACAGTCCTAATCTTGCAATGGGAGAACTGAGTAGTGAGAATCAGCCTCGACAAGGTCATAAAGAGGATGCAAAGAAGTGTCTTTAGGCACCACTTTGGGGTCCTCGGCCTGAAACATATGCCTTGGGTCTTTTTCCAGTTGTGTCTTCTTCCAGCTATCTAGATGAGTTCTCACATAGCCTTTTTGCAAAACTTGGACAAAAAACCTTAATTGTTACTTGGTGTTAACTGAAATTGTTTCTAGTCTAGGCTATCTGAAAATTATTGCAGGTAGTCCTCGAGTTTTGACAGTGATTCAGTGATTGTTTAGAATTATGATGGTGCTGAATGAGGGGGACTTACAACCGGTCCTTGGAGTTCTGACCATTGCAGTGTCCCCACAATCACATCAGCGTGATCTGGGTGACTAGGTAATGTTGCAGTGAGCCTTGGCCATGCGATTGTCATTTGCAGCCTTCCCTGCAAATTTCCCATAAGCAAAGTCGATGGATTGCTCCTGCTACTTTTTTTCCCAAGGAGCCCTCTTACGGAGTACATATCTCATGCTCTGTAGCACCTCCTCGTCTGCCCATGCTTTGTAGCCACATCCACTGGCCCACATTCAGTAGCACTAATCCACTATCTCCACTAGCCCGCCCACACTCAGTAGTACCCACTGAAGCTCTTGCCCACTGGTCTGCTTGCCCTGGACTCTGGTCATGTGAAGTCTTCCCTTAAAGGCCTGCACGGTCTCTGAGTTATGATTGCAACTAGGACTGCCAGGATTGTCGTTACCAAATAATGTGGTCACACGTCACACTTTATGACCACATTGCTTTGCAACAGAAATTCCAGCCCAAATTGCCATCATAGCCTGAGGACTAGTGTACTTACTTTGGTCCCCAAAGCTTAATCTGCAATAGCTGTTACGTTGGTGAGATGCTATGATATTCTTTTGTTTTGTTGTGCTCCTTCTCCACAGAGAAAAAGCAGAAGATGTACAGGGCATCGTGGAGGAAACATCTGGAGCACTAGCTGGGGCAAAGGACAAAGTGAAGGCAGCAGAACAAGCCCTAAAAAGGACAAAGGAAGCCATCCAGAGTGTGGAAGGCAAAGTTAAACAGGTGAAGTACAGAAGGTTGGGCCATAGCCAGCTGGTTTGTATTTCTTGGAAGGTAGGAAGTTGTGGGTAATCAAGACCCTGGGTAGCTTTGAAGATATTGTGTGTTTTCAGTGGGCAGTTCCTATGCCTAGCTTTTCATTCTGTCCTTCCGTGAATCTGCAGGTAAGACTCGAACTCAGTTCCCCCTGCTTTCAAAGCCAAGTGCATACCATTTTCTTGTCATATCTGCAACTGTCTTTTTATTGCCCTATACATTAAACAATAACTTTCTCTGGTCCTAATTTATTGCATCAATCATTCTCTTCTATGCTTTTTTTTCTTACCTACAGCTTCATCCTACTATCAAGCATTTTTCATATTTCATATTAATGTAATTCCACAAACTTTGTTGCACTCTGCAGCTTAATTCTTATCATTCTGTTCCATATAATTTCCAAATCCCCTTTGCTACATTCATTTTCTATTAATCCTGGTTCCTCCTATGTAGGAGATTAGTCTATCTTCTAATACTCTTTCATGCAAGGCTGATGCTTTCTGTTGCCGTTAGAATACTTTTAATTTCTTTCACTTTTTTCATCCTTGTTGATTTTTCTCTATTTCATTCGTGACGAAGCAATTTGATTTTAACATCTCTTTTATACCCATTTACCCAAGTCATCTAATGGAATACTTTTTTCCATAGGATCGCATGCATTTAGAATGTTGTATATTTTCCCCTAAAACTCGTGTTTTTTCCATTACCACCATTCACTGAATTGCAACTATCACCTAATATAACTAATTCATAATCAATGAATTCTTACTTCCCTATACAGTATACCAACAATAAACCAGTTGACTCTAATTGTGACCTAACTTTCAATGTATACAGATAGTCCTCAACTTACTACTGGTCACTTAGTGACTGTTCAAAGTTACAATAGACCCTCCCCACAAGCTACTTACAATTCGGTTCTGAGATTCTGATGGCTGCGCGTGCGCACACAGTCACATGACTGCATCTTGCTTGCTTAGCAACTGGCTCACTTTTACGGTTGCAGTGTTTTGTGGTCTCATGACTGTGATTTACAACTTTTCACCTGTTTCTGCCCTTTTTGTCTGGTTTGGACAAAAACGGCTATAGGAATACCCTGATTTGCTTAACAACTACAGTGTTTGCCCAATGACCACCACAAAAAAAAAGTTGTAAAATCAGGTCTGATCACATGAGTGCCTCAATGTACGACCGTCATGACTTATGACAGAAATTCCGGGCTCCATTACAATGTAAATCGAGGACCAACTGTAATTAAAACTATGATTCACTTAGATATTAATCCAGAGGTGTTCAATCTTGAACCATAGCTGGCTGAGGAATTCTGGGAGTCTTAAAGTTGCAAAGGTTGGATACACCTGTATTAATCACTTATTTTCTACAAGATCAAACTGCCTTCATTTAGATCTGTGAGAGCCTTTTCCTTCCTCTTAGTTTCTCAGACATGCGGCACATCTATTCCTCTTCCTTTCACTTCATTGATTAATTAATTCATGTTCTTTCCTGTTGACTCTTCTTATGTCCTAGATGCAGTCTTCCAGGTTTATTTATTGCACTTACAGTATATCTTATTACAATCCATATTGAAATTTAGCACTTTTACTTGCTACGGTTGTCTCCTGGTGGACCCATAGATACTGATCCCCACTGCCAGTCATGGTTTTGATCAACTGAGGCTTCACATAACACTTTTTTTCACATAACATAGAGAAGGCATATACTAGGGCACCAGCTTTAGTCGTACCACCTGCTTATTCCCTCCAGGTAAGGACGGTACCTGTCAGTTTTGGCACTCTGAGCCCAGCGTGCCATTAGGAGAAGCACAGTCTGTTTTTAGGGATGTTCACATCATTCTATGTGATTAGGATCTCTAATCAAGAGGCAAGACAACATACGGTAGTCCTCATTCTCCTAATTCAAAAGTACGTGCAGTATACTGACATACCCTCCAAACTGGCAAAGTCAGGAAAGTGTAAGAAACAAATATCAATTTGCTAAAGAAAATGATGGTGTTTAAACAGATCATCAATTAAATGAACTTTTGAACAAAAAATATTATGCTAAATTAACTCGGTTGAATAGTTGTTTAAACAATTGTTAAATGGGTTTATGTATGTTTGCTATGATTATTTTGTAGTTATTTGGAACTCGTTTAGGTTAATTTTTCAATGTTTTGTTGTTTTTACATTATTGTTACTGTTGTGAGCTGTTCACGGTCAGGTGGAGTTAGGTGATATTCAAATTGAATTTAATAATGAGTTCATTTTGAATTTATTTAAACATCAGGTTTTGAGCACAAATTATTATACTAAATTAAATCTGTTGAAGAATTATTTAACCGTTTATTATGGTTTGTCGCACAGTCAGCCAGATATTTAGACTGGATTTGGAATTTTTATCCATCTATCAAGTCCTTCCCAAGGACTTTGGAGACAGATGTCACTTGAAGTTTATTTTATTATTATAGTTTGTCACTCAATCAACCAGATATTTAGACCATATTTGGCATTTTTGTCCACCTATCAAGTCCTTCTCAATGACCTGGGATAGACAGATGCTGTTCTCTGATGCTGTTAAAGAAATCTTCACAGGATGTAGCTATTCCAAGTAATGCTGCCTTTTTCAATTGATTGATGATGAATGTGTCAATGTCAATGGTGCTCAAGTGGTGGTCCAGTTGTTCTGGGATTCCACCCAAGTCCCCTATTAATATTGATACCACCTTTGCTTTCTTTTGCCACAGTTGTTCTGTTTCTATTTGCAGGTCTTTGTCTTTTGTGATTTTCCCCAGGCCTTTCTCTTCTATTCTGCTGTTTCCGGGTACTGCCACATCCACGATCAATACTTTTTTCTCTTTCTTACTGACAGTTGTTAAGTCTGGAGTGTTATGTAGCAGGCACCTGTCTATCTGAATTCTGAAGTTCCGGAGCAATGTAGCTTCTTCATTTTCTATTACTTTCTCTATTTTACAATCCCACCAGTTCCTGCTTGTAGGCAAATGTTATTTCTTATAGATCTTCCAGTGCACCATTGTTGCTACTTTATCATGCTGTTGTTTGTAGTCAGTCTGTGTGTGCAATCTTCTTGCAGCAGATAACTGGGTGGTCCAATGTTTCTTCAGCTTGTTTGCAGAGGCTACATTTGCTGTCTGTTGTTGTCTTCTCAGTTCTAGCCTTGTATGCATTTGTTTTTAACACTTGGTCTTGTCTCTTTCTTCAATTTTCCTGCTTTAAAGCATTGGCTGGTCTTGTTATTAACTGCTTTGCCTTTTATTTTTTTTAATGTACTGCCCATGTATGCTTTGCTTTACCATGTCTATTTTCTGTTCTTCATTTGGTCTTTCTTGTATGCCAGTTTCATCTCTCTGGTATTCAGTTCGCCTTCCTGGTATACTAGCTTTAGTGCACCTTTTTCACTGTCCTTCAGGTATTCTTCCAATGCCCTTTTTTCCTCTTCAATTACCTAGTGTACTTGCAACATTCCACACCCACCGATTTTCCTTGGTGGGTAGAGCCTGTCAACATTGCTGCGTGGATGAAGGGCATGAATCATTGTCATTATTTTTCTAGTCTTCCTATCCAGGGTCTTTAGTTCTGCTTGAGTCCAGTACACTATTCCAGCTATGTATCTAATGACTGGAATTGCCATGGTGTTAATTGCCTTGATAGCATCTTTCCCACTAAATTTGGACTTTAAGATCTTCACTCTCATGAACTTCTGAGTTTCTTCTTGACTTCAGTGTGTTTGATGTTGTCAGCTTGAAAGACGCCCAGATATTTGTAGCCATCATCTTCATCCAGACTCTTGATGTTATTTCCATAGGGTATCTTGATTCTTTCAGTTTTTACCATTTTTTGATGGTGAGGGTTGCATATTTATCCAATCCAAACTCCACTGCAATATCTTGGCTGTATATACGTACAATGTTGAGCAGCAATTCTATTTCAAATCATGCTTTTCCATACAACTTAAGATCATCCACATAAGGAAGATGGGACAGCCTGGCAGATGTTTTTAACATTTGATAGCATGGCCTGACTGTTTAGTATGGTTGACAGAGCGATCAGCAGGATGACAAACAGTAGTGCTGATAGTGAGTCTCCTTGAAAGATTCCTCTCTTGATACAAACCTCTCCCTGTCTATCACCATTGTAGGCAAATGTTATTTCATTCAGCAACCATGTCTTCTATTAGGCCATTGATATTTACATAAAGCTTCTGATGTTTCTCTTGAACCTTGTTATTTCTAGGCACTTGATTATCCAATCATGTGGTAGGAAGTCAAATGCCTTCTTGTTATCAATCCATGCTCCATTCAAGTTGGTCTTCCTTCTCTTGCGGTTCTGCAGAAGTATCGTATCAATTAGGAGCTGATCCTTTGTTCCTCTGCTATTTGGGCAATTTCCTTTCTGCTCAGGTGGAAAGAGCTTGTTTTCAACTAGATACTGTTGGACTGCATCAACTTCAAACCAGTTAGCAGTTTGAAAGTTGTTGGTAAGCAGGTAATTGGCCTGTAGTTGCCTGGTGTTGTCCTTCTGCTGGGTCTTTCATTATCAGGTAGATTTTGCCACATGTTAGCCACTGTTGAATTTCACCTCCTTGTGATATCTTGTGAAACTGCTTGGCAATGAGTGGATGTAGACCCGTCAGACATTTGTACCAAAAACCATGCAGTTCATTTTCACCTCGTGCTGACCTTGCCTTTTTTGCCACCATTTCTGATGTGATTATTAGTTATTTTATTTCAGCTTCTTTTTTATTCATATCCACCTTCTTTAGCCAAGCTGTGTTCTTGTTGTATTTCTTTGAGTTATCCCATAGCTGCATCCAGAATTGCATTGCTTCTTCTTTATCAGATGTCAACTGGTTCACTGCATTCTCTCCATTGAGGGATTAGTAGAAACATTTCTGATTTGACTGAAATTGGAGATTCTGCCTATACTGTGCGATTTGAGCTTCATATCTGCTGATCTTCTTGACTATAGCTGTTACCTGCTTCTTTATTATTTTCAGTGCTTACTTGTTTCTAGGTGATATTTCTTGATAAGGTATTCTTTGGACTTCTTGTTCTTCAGCTTTTCTTTCATCTCTTTTAGCTTGCTTGCATCTGACCTTAGCTTGCTGATCTTATTTTCCAGCCTCATCTTCTGTTTTGGGATTCATTGTTTGGCTTTTTTCTTCTTTGTTGATTTTGAATCCCAGATATTCAGTTATAACTGCAGCCACACTGTACATTAGTTGGTTTGTTTCTTGCAGTGAACTGATGCTTTTATTTGATATTACAGCATTGGCATCTTTTAATAATTGGGCTAGTTGTTTCTTCTGCTGTTCTTCATGCTCCGTTATTTTCTGTTTCAGTTCTTCTTTTTTTGCTTAGAGGGCTTTGTTCTTCCTGACGAGAACTCAGAGAAGGGGGTGCCTGGTTTGAGAAAGAAAATTATTCAATTATCTATGCTGGTTTCCTCTACTGCTTCCTCCCCCAGGTTTTTCTCTACAATCTGAGCTATTTCTGGCAACGCTTTGGTTTCTTTGCCATGGGTAGAGCTTTGTAGTTCTTTCAACTCTACTTTGATGAATACTTTATTTCTTGTTATAAATCAGTGTTGATTTGCTAGCCTCTGTTCTGTTATTTCTGTTTCTGGATGTTCTTTCCAGAATTTTCATTCTTTTCAGATATCCTCTTCTTGTTGGATTTGATTTGTAACAACAGATTATTACTTCTTTATTGTCAATATTTCTGTATCTGTGAGGGGTCAACCTTTTCTTCCAGTAGTTCTGCGACTGCTGGCACTGTCACAGTCGTGATTCCTATAGCCCATTTTTCATCAGATATCCAGGAACTCCAACACCTAGCAGGGTCCTGTTTGACCTGGGTGAAGACCAAGCTGGTATGGGTTTCTGTAAATTATGTCTCACCGTATTTTTATGGGAGAGACACTCTCCCATAAAAGATGAGACCTGTCCATAGCTCTCATGTTCCTCAGAGCACACAAGCTTCACTGGCACGTCAAGGTAGTGCCTCACTTGGGGTAGTTATAATTATTATTATTTACTATTATTATCCATTTATTAGCAAATTAATTATTAGACCAATTTACTAGTGTTCTTTTTATACAGTACTGAATGCCAGTATGACAAGATGCTGATTGGAGTGATGGCTTGTGGTTGAATTGTTACGTGTACCAATATTTTTGTTCTTAAATTCTGCCCATATCCTTATAAAATTGTCTTTGGCATTCTATTGCATACTATTAATATTCTACTATGTTAACTTTCTATTAATTGCAATCTTTGTGTATCAGTGACATGCCCAAGGGTTCCTGAGTCAGTCCCAGTTCTGAAACTGATTTCCATGTGGATGAGCCTCAAATTTGTCTCCAGCCTTTTCTCAAAGTTCAGTCATGCTCCAGCCTTTTCTCAAAGTTCAACCCTTAATCATGCTTTGTGGCTTTCTTTTCCCTCAGACCGTGGGTCAGCTCGAAACACTTCTCAACAAGGAACTGCAACTAGAAAGGCGACTGAGAGACTTGGCCCAGGATGTAGCCACCTTACAAAAGAAATCCCAAGATAATCAGCGGCAGGCTCATCAGGCCATGGGAAAAGCTGAGCGTGCGACCAACATAGCAGTCCAACTCAAAACTGTGAGAGTCCCATCCTTGTCACTACTTTTATTACAGGGAAATGCTTTGGCATGGTAGTAATGAACCGTGGGTTCACCAGGGCAATGTTTCTCAACCTTGGCAGCTTGAAGATACGTGGACTCTAATTCCCAGAGCTCCTCAGCCAGCAGAATTCTGGGAGTTGAAGTCCACACATCTTATAGTTGCCAAGGTTGAGAAACAATGAAGAATCCAAAATTTCTACATGGCATGCTTACTCCACCTTGTTACTTCTCCTACATTGTAATTTCCTGTTCCTCCCTCCCTTGAAATATCTGTTGTCTTTCTGCACAGGGTTTTATTGGAAAGATCATTCAAACTACAAGTATTCACCCACCAAACTTGGTTGATTCATTAGTTGCAAGTCCTTGGGTTACTGAGTCTATATTTACCAGAACTCAAAGCTTTTTCTCTTTGCCAAAAGCCCACCCCAGCTGGTCTGTTTCCCAAAATATGTCCCCAGGACATCTGGTCTCATGACTTTTCTTCCCTTTATTCTCACACCTTCTTCGTTCTTGCTCATTCCAAGTCTCTATGTGTTCAGGGGTGCAAGTGATGAAGTGTTGTTACATCTCATAATGCAAACTGTGCCCCTTAACATACTTCTGTGCAGTATCATGACTCAAGTACAGGTAGTCCTCAAATTACAATCATTTGTTTAGTGACCATTCAAAGTTACAAGAGCACTGAAAAAAGTGACTTCCAACTGGTTCTCACACTTACAGCTGTCGCTATCTCCCCATGGTCACATGATCAAAATTTGGGCACTTGGCAATCATCATTTACTTACAGTGGTTGTAGCATCCCAGAGTCATGTGGTCACCATTTGTAACCTTCTCAGCTGGCTTCCCACAAGCCAGGTCAAGGGGAGAAGCCAGATTAACTTAATGACGTGATTCACTTAACAACTGCAATGATTTGCTTGACAACCATGGCAGAAAAGGTCATAGAACTAAATAACT
>JANHZU010005097.1:26437-48477 GCA_032468055.1 Acrochordus granulatus | reverse complement strand
CTAAATAACTAGAGAGCCTGTTTGGACTAGTTGATTAAGACATCAGGGTAGAAAGCGGGGGACCATGAGTTCTACCTGCCTTAGTCATGAAAGCCAGCTGGGTGGCCTTGGGCCAGTCCAATTCACTTCACAGGGTTGTTATTTGGGGAAAATAAGGGGAAGAAGGTATGTTGTATGCGCTCACTGCTTTGAGTTATTTGTAAAAATGATAAAGGCGGGATACAAATAACACATAGCAAATAAAATTGAGTGTAAGTCAGTTAACAGCCACCTTGCTTAACAATGGAAATTCTGGTCCCAATTGTGGTTGTAAGTCAGAACTACCTGGACTAAGCGACAAAACTCACATCATGATATCACAATGCAAACATTATTTTGGCATCATTGTGATTAAGAATGGAGGATGCCTCTATGCCTAAATAAGCTGCTGAGATGTATGCGCATTTTTCTCTTGTGGATCTTATTCTCAAGGAGATTCAAGAAGAACTATGAAAATGCTAATTAATCCCTGGTGATAAAATAGCTATTTTCATCCCTCAATAAACCAAAGCTTATTCTATGAATAATAGCTGCAGGTTGCAGGCAATAGACTAAGAGGCGATAAATAACAAGATATGGCCAGATGGGCTTGTTAAAGGGCAATCCTCAAGCGGGCAGAAAAGTACACCAGCCTAAAATTTGCTGCCCTGCTAATTTATTTCTGTTCAGTCACAGCAACAAGCCCATCAAGTGGAACCGTCTTTATAATCTCATTATGGGACAAGCTAAGAAAAGCAAATGGCAGATTCCTCTGGCTTCATTTCCTGTCCCATTGAGCATCCCTGCCAGCAGTGAAAACAATAATCAGTTGTTCTCCTTAATGTGTGGTAGGGCAGGGCTGGGTGAGTGTCGGTGGTGCTGGAACAGCCACTTTAGCTACCTGTGAGATTGCCTGCGAAGATGCTCTGCACCTGTGTTATGTCAGTTGGGCTGTTTCTGAGCATGGGTTTAACACTAGCATGGGTTTAACAATAGCTAGAGCACCGTACCAATGCTAAACAGAAGGTCAGTGGAAGAAATAACATCCTCAGGAAATTAGCAAGCCCCATCTGGGGTGCCAAACCAAGTGTCCTCAAGACAGCAGCATTAGCTCTCTGCTATTCGGCAGGCGAATGTGCCTGCCCTGTTTGGTATTACTCTGCTCATGCTGGGAAAGCAGACGCTGCCCTGAAATAAGCTTGTAGAAGTATCACCGGATGCCTTAAAGCTACCCCTCTAGCCAAGATCTACCATCTAACCGGCATTACCTCGCCTGCTGTTCGTAAAGAAGAAGCAGTATATAGAGAGAGGCTTAATCATCAATTTTTAGTCAGCAGCCCCTCCATGACTTACAACTAGCTCATCAGAGGCTAAAATCTAGGAAAAGCTTCCTTGGGTCGACAGAAGATTTTGAAGAATTTAAAAGCAGAGTGGACATAAGGAAAGCTACAAGGAACCAACATTGGATGGAACCAGCGGAGGAGCCAGCACCTGGGTCCGGCAAAAGCTGGGAAGTATGGAAATCATTGAATACACTGCGCATGGGAGGAACAAGATCCAGAGATACTTTGAACACGTGGGGCTGTCTGGTGGTCTCTGCCCTTTGTGAGTGTGGAGACATGCAGATAACAACACATGTGTACAGTCATGTGAAAAAGAAGGGACACCCTCTTTGAGTTCTATGGTTTTATCTATCAGGACGTAGTAAAAATCATATAGTCCTTAGCAGTTCTTCAAAGTAGGTAAATACAACCTCAGATGAACAATAATATATAGCATATTACACCATTCCTTTTACAAAAAAAAAGCCAAAATGAAGATGACGTGTGAAAAACTAAGTATATACCCTTATTGCTTCCATAGGTATGGAGGCTAAGTATCAGTCAGGTGCTGCTAATCAAGTGCCCTTGATCAATTGATCATCAGTCAGTGTGGCTACCTTTCTAAAAGCCAAAGTTTTAGGAGTTTGCTGGTCTCTAGCACTGAGGTGTGTGTTAACACAATGACAAAGAGTAAAGACATCAGCAGTGATCTCAGAGAATTAATTGTTGCTGCCCATCAATCTGGGAAGGGTTGATGGCATGATTATGATAAGACCATTTCCAAACAATTTGAAGTCCATAATTCTACAGTGAGGAAAATTATTCACAAGTGAAAAACTTTCAAGAGAGTTTCCGATCTTCCCAGGAGTGGAAGTCCCAGCAAATTCACCCCAAGGTCAGACCATGCAATGCTCAGAGAAATTGCAAAAAATCCATACAGGCCTCAGTGAGCATGTGAAATGTTAAAGTTCATGACAGTGCAATTAGAAAAAGACTGAACAAGTATGGTTTGTTTGGAAGGGTTGCCAGGAGGAAGCCTCTTCTATCTAAAAAGAACTTAGTAGCATGGCTTCATTTTGCAAAGTTGCATCTGAATAAATCACAAGACTTCTGGAAGACTGTCCTTCGGAGACGAGACCCAAGTGGAGATGTTTGGCCCTAATGCACAGTGCCACGTTTGGCAAGAACCAAACACAGCATATCAGCAAAAACCTCTCATACCAACCATCAAACATAGTAGTGGAAGGGTGATGATTTGGGCTTCTTTGCAGCCACAGGACCTGGGCACCTTTCAGGCACTGAGTCGAGCATGAACTCCTCTGGATACCAGAGTGTTCTACAGTCAAATGTGAGGCCCTCTGTCTGACAGCTAAAGCTTGGCCAATGTTGGGTCATGCAACAGGACAGTGATCCCAAGCAACTCTACAACAGAATGGCTGAAAAAGAACAGAATCAAGGTGTTGCCGTGGCCCAGTCAAAGTCCAGACCTCAACCCAATTGAAATGCTGTGGCAGAGTAAAATGGAAGAGAGCCCCGCAATACTCCTGCTCAGTGCAACTCTTTCTCCAAATGTACAACCTATTAGCTGGCTATTTGGGGACATAGGTGGCAGATGTGCAGATGCCCTCTATAAGTGGGGCAAAATATCATCACCAGATTGTGACTGCAGAACTGAAAAGCAAACCATTGAACATATAAGTGACAGAATGTCAAAATAGAGCATACAACGGAGACTTTACTGATTTCTTGGCTGTGACAAACAAAGCAAAAATTATATCTTCAATCTAGATATACATTTATAATATTTTCAATTTATATATGTGTGTGTTTGTATTTTTATCTTTAGAGTTTTCTATTGAAATATGATGTGAATCTGCCATATGATTGATAAATAAATGTAGTTTAGAGACTAGAGACTTGTGCTCAGAAATACCTTGGCTGACACATCACAGGTATAGAAGACAGATTGTGGGAACATTGGTGCTCTTCTTCTATACTCATCCTTAGCACCTTAGATCAGTCTCTCAGACCAACAGAGGCTAAGAGGGGGACACAAGTGAAGTGGAAGGGAGCCAATCAATAATAAGCAAGGCCAACTCTTGACAGAGAGGAAGTTAGGTCTAGGGGTTAAAGCACCAGGCTAGAAACCAGAAGAAAGGATTTCTAGTCCTGATTTAACACTAAGCTGGTTAAACCTTGGGCCAGTCACTCTCTCTCAGCCCTGTAGAAGAACAGGCAATGGTAAACCATTTCCAAAATCTTAATCAGCCCTAACTATGAAATCTGCAGGGACTTGTTTGAGCAGTTGCCAGGGCTCAACGCTGATTCAAAAGTATACCCACGAGCAAATGCACTTTGACTAATGCTGCAAGAGAATGGCAGTAATTGACTCAGAGGGATTGTACTTATTGTATTTAGCAGCATCTGGAGTGGACAAAATGACATAATAGAAGCAAAATAGCATTGCCTGCCCACAAAAGGAAATTGAAAAATACATCCATATGGAACTCCTTGTTGGCAGAAGCAGCAAAAAGCCTGGAGTGCACAGAACCACCAATGTGCACCTGGCAGCAGCTGCTATCTTATATAATTTGACTTGATGCACAGGACTAGTGGTTTTTTAAAAGACATTACACCCATGTTTTAAAGAGACCATATAAGATCTGATGAGTGCTTTGGAAAACATCAGTTAGGCATTAGGTGGGCAGATGCCTCTGTGGAACCACATAGTTTCTCATGCCCCTCGTGCCAAAATGGCCATGGAGGGTAATGCCCAAGGGTGAGTGGGATGGAGATGAAAGTGACTAATGGATTCCGATCAGATCCCATTCCCTAATCATCAATCATATCCTTGGGTGAGGGTGAATAGAGCCCCTTCTTACATGTGGGTTTCGTGTATGTTTTTGTACTGAATGGCTGAATCCCATCTTGTCAATCTATTCTGAACAACATTGTGCTTTTATCTTGTTCTGCTATATTATGAGCTGCCTCGAATCGATTCAGAGTCGAGCCGTGGCTAAATTAAATTAAAGAAATAAAATAAAATGTACTAGATCAGGTCTATGGCAGAAACTGTATTGACAGATGCCAAAAAGACTACTGTTCTTCAAAATGGAAACAGCCCAAAAGTTAACATCATGAACTTATGGCATATTAAAATAATTACCAAGGCCCGTTTATATCATGGTTAAGGAGCATGAGAATGAGCCCACAGTCAATCATTAATCTATGTTTCTTTTGTCAGATGTTGTATTGTTTATATGCTTTGCATTGCATCTGTTATTGGAATACCTCAAAAATAAGTAGGATTGCAAGACAAGTATTTGTCACTGATACAAAACATACAATATTCAAAGTATCAAAAATAAGACCTGTAAGCAGACCAGAAACTTGGTAAATGGCAAGCCAGTGATCAAGCAGATCAAGAGGAAAATGCAGGGTATCTTCTGACCTGGACAAATTATTAGATGGATGATGGTTTCATTTGACCAGCCTAGAAGATTGCAGATGGCTTTTAAAGTCCTCTGACAGTTCTTAAGGTAATATTGAAACCTAGATGCTACCTGTGACCTCCAAGACCCAATTATCTTCTTGGTGTGCTGGACATAGACTGGCTGTTGAATTCTGTATCTTCCCCTCTCCCAGGCTGAGGACTTTTCAAGGGCAACCATCCCACCATTCTTCATATTCACTCTGGAATTGATTGCCAGTTTCTTCCAACTACTTGATTTTGTGATAACTCTCTCCTCTCTGTTTCTAGGAGGTGGATGAAGTGAAACAAAACTACCAAAAGTTGCAGGATAAACTGGAGAAACAGCCCAAGAAAGTCCTGCTCAGGCTGAAAAATCTCAGGGAAGAAGCCCAGAATCTCCTCGATAAGGCCAACAGCAGCAAAAGAAAGCTGGAAGGTGAGAACACAGGATGAGAGTTGACTAAATCCCAACCTCATGTATCTTTCTCTGATTATAGAAGTACAATCAGAAAATAAAAATAGGTGATGAAGTTTGACAGGTGATGCATGGACAACACTACATGATCCAATATGCCACTACCCCAGGGTCAATAACCCAGTGAGCAAATAGCAGTAATCACAAATATCCTGATCAGTTAGGGACCTAGTTTAGCATGTCATGTGAACATAGCTAATAAGATGCACAATGAAAGCTGTCTTACAGTTTTGAGAAATTATTGAAAGTTTGAAAAAAGCTGTAGTTCCAAAAGAACTCTGACTTGGAAAGTGGTTTGCATATTACTTTAACAGATGCTGGGATGTTTAGGTTAGTATTTGTGCTGCTGTTCAAATCGTGGCAAATTTTGCCAAGTAAATTCAGTGTTATTATTATTACCAAAGTTTGGAATGGGAACTGAAGCAGCAGTGTGATCAGTATCCATCGTTTCTTGGTTCATAATTTAGCTGCTTTGGCATTTTGCTTCCTACATTTCCCCTTCTTAATGGAAAACTTGCTATTTCAGGGCAGCGTCCCCTGATCTGGGGCCTCAGATTTTGTGATTCCTAGTCAGCATCTTAGTGTAGCTAGAGCCACATCTTTACCAAGCTGGATAGAAATTCTGGGTGTTGCAGAGTTCCAACCCCTGTGCTTCTGGGAGGCACAAATTGTTCCAGCTTTTAAAAAATCTCTGGCTGTTCTTTCAGAATTGGAGAAACGCTTTGAGGCCAATGAGAAAGAAATGACAAAGAAAACCACAAAACTGCAGGAGTTGGAGGCAACTGCAATGAAATTACTGCAATATATCCAAGACAAAGCGACTGCCTATGCTACCTGCTAAGGTCAAGGTTTCTGTGGACAGCCCCTTGGGTTGGATTCCTGCCAGCTCTGGACACAACTATGGTATGGTGCTTTCTACTCACGTCAATAATTGGTTCTTAGAGACAATTGGGAGAGCCAGAGCTTTCATTTCATCCTCATCTGACTGTAGCACTGAAATCTACCTGGGATCAAATGTTAACAGGCTGTTTCTAATGTGAATATTACATAGATTTTACATCTAGACCATGTTTTGTCCCAGGATTCTGGAACTGAGGGCAGTTTCTGAAGGTATCAGCTGGAGAGGTTGAATATTTTCACTCTAGTCACAGAATGGGAACCAGTTTGGTGTAGTGGTTAATACGGCAGGCTAGAAACCAAGAGATCAAGAGTTCTAGTCCTGCCTTAAGGCATGAACCATCTGGGTGATTTTGAGCCAGTCACTTTCTATCTGCCCTAGAAAGAAAGCAAGGACAAACCACTTCTGAAATCTTGCTAAGAAAATTGCAGACACTTATTCAGATTGTTGCCAGGAGTCAAGACTGACTTGAAGGCACCAAATTGTTATCATTTTTATCCTAGTCGTGGAAATACTTTCCCTTTCAATACTCTCTTCCTATCTTTCACACAGTTATATATTCTAGTTGCTATAGCCTGGAAACAACCATACTTTCTGGACCAACCAGACTGCCAAGATGAATGTCATTCAAATTGAATTCCACCTACTGCTATTCAAGAGCAGCTCCCTTTTTCTCTCATCTTTTTAAACTATTATTATCCTTACTTTTTTATAAAGCAATGCATATACACACAACAATCAATTAATATTTTTTCTAAAAGAGATTTTCCTATGCTGGTTCCCTCAACTCCCACAATCTTTAGTTAGCGTAGATGTTGATTACAGCAACACAAATACAAATTTAAAATTAGGAGAAATTTCTTAACCATGACAACTGTGAAACAGTGAAACATCTGTCTCCTGAAACCATGGAAAACTGGTGGTTTTCAAAGGCTGAAGTAAAATTCATCTGACATGATCTGAAGATTTCTGCCCTGGTCAGCAGGTTGGACTTGAAGACTTCCAAGGTCCTTTTCAACCTACTACTGTATGATTTTAAGTCCAGCACTGCTGGTTTGGAGAAAACCACAGGCCATGACACAAATAAAACATGAAGATTGTTTTGTTCATGCTCCTATGAATACTTACTAAAGATCTCTTATGTCCCACTCTAGATGTGGAACTTCTGTAAGTGAGTTACTCTCAGTAATTATTATTTTTTTAAGTTACCAATGATAACCATCAGCACACATTAGTTTAAAAAAAACAAGTTATGGAAAGCATGCTTAGCATGGCTTCTAGAATTCTTTCCAACCCCTTAAGAGCAGCTTCATTCTCAGTCATATGACCAAGACAAGTGGGGGTTTAAGAATACAGCAGCTGTGTCTGGATGGGGGACAACAGGCTTCGGTTGAACCCTGGCAAGACTGAGTGGCTTTGGGTGTCTGGGGGACCCAGTTCTGGGACGTTAACTCTAGATGGGGTGGCACTGCCCCAGACAGACCCGGTGCATAATCTGGAGGTTCTCCTGGACTCATGACTCCTGCTCAAAGGGCAGGTGGCAGTCGCGGCTAGGAGGGCCTTTGCACAACTGCATGTCATGCTCCAGTTACTCCCCTTCCTAGACCAGAGCTCCCTTCACTCAGTCACTCATGCCCTCGTCATCTTGTCTTTGGAATACTGCAATGCTCTCTACACGGGGCTACCCTTGAAAAGCATCCGGAGATTGCAGCTGGTGCAGAATGTGGCTGCACGGATGATTGTGCGGGCCAAAAGAATGGCCCATGTTACACCTTTATTCTGCGAGCTGCATTGGTTGCCAGTCTGCTTCCGGGTACAATTCAAGGTGTTGGTTTTGACCTTTAAAGCCCTTCATGGCATGGGACCAGGTTACCTGAGGAACCATCTCACCCCAGTGAGGATGTCCCACACCACCAGATCCCAAGGAAGAAACCACCTCCAGATCCCATCAGCCAAGGAATTTTGAAGGAAGAGCCTTAAGACCTGGCTCTGCCAGCTGGCATGGGGCTCTAATGGGGATACTTCATCTTGGAGGTGGTTAGTCATTTAGTATTCACCTCCCCCTATACATATATGTATCTCCCCGTTCTGCCCATTTGTTTTTTAATGATTTTTATTTGTTTTTATTTCTGTTTTTATTATGTTTTTATATTGTAAGCCACCAAGAATAATTTGATTTCAGCAGCATATAAATTTAATAAATAAATAACGTTATTTTATGGGTCTTCCATAGGGACATATGGGGTGGGAGGTGTCTCTGACCTTTATTTTTAGAAGCCCCCCATCAGATCTAATACATTTTCTAACTCAATTTTTGTTGATTTCTTACCTGTGCCCACCCACCTCAAATATGATCCACCCTGCATCAGTTTTCCTAATGGAGAGACACACAGAGAGATGGATTCACAGGCAGCCATATTCCTAAGTGATGATGTTACCTAGTTGGGTAATGAAAAGTCTGTAAGAAAACATTCCAACATTATGATGAGTTGGATAGAATAAAAAGATGGAAATAGATTCATACATATTGTAATCTTAATAGATTAGGATGAACTCTAGTTCTCTTGTTACCTGAAAAATGTAAGGAGAAGAGAACACATAATCTGTTGATGAACTCTCTATCACCATTGATTCACCATTATATGAGATGGAGACTGGATTGTTTGGCAGATGAACAGTTACCAACAGCTTGTTGGAATGAGATAGAAAATTTCCTTTTATCCTTGATGACCAAGGTAGAACAACACATTAATGAATGGTTTACCTTATTTACACTTCCCTCCCCTTCAGATTCATTTGGTATGATACAGCTGGCATTGAAGGGAATTCTAGATTTCATAAAATCTTTGCCTTTTCTTTCCCTTCAGTTCCATCCATATTTGTTTCAACTCGATTTTCACAGCCATTTTCTACCTGTCTAGAGAAGACTGGTTATTTTTCAAAGCTATTTCTCTAGGTTTGGCCTAGTTCTTTACACCAATAAAGTATTTAATGTTTTCAAGGTACAGATATAATTATCTGGAAATAAAGAAATGCCTTACTACCATTATGAGTTTTCCTATCTTAATGAAGCTAGAAGTCTGTGTCCTGTGCTCCTCTGTTTTATTGGCCCAATGGGCCATGTGTAATTCATCAGCAGAATGAAAAATAACAGTGCCACTTCTACAGAGTGAAATTTTTAAATGTTCTTTCCTTATAGTAATAAAGCCTTTGACCTTTCTGATTTTCTGTTGTTTATTTGTATATCTCTGCCTCTTAATACATTCATCTTCATGTTTTATTCATGTTTCAAGGAATTCTTGTGTACCTGAACTTTGAAATTGCAGCTAGAGATTTTGCTTTTACCCTATCTGCTTGTCATGGAAAGACCTCTGGGAATCCCTTTTTTTCTGATGAGGCAATTTTGCCTAGCCTATGCTTTTAATAAAGGCTTCCCTATTCCAGTGTTTTTCAAATATATTGGACAAATAGATCATTCTCAGCCAACATGGGGAGAAAACGTATAGAGGTACACTAATAGCTGGGGGTCAGACAAAAATCAAACTTGTGTGAGCTTTTCAACTGATATAAGATCTCTCTGCCTTTATCATATTCCCAGAATTAAGAAGGTTTAATAGTAGAAGCTAAATATGGTCCCTAGAAAAAAGGAAAATTTATTATTTCCGGATAATAAATAGTAATAATAGAGAAAAACAATGTGTTTTATACCAGCTCCTCCCACAACCTGGCTTTAAAACTAGAAAGAGAGAAGAGATATGTTTTATGTAATAAGTCTCTAATGCCATTCAATGCTGCTTCTTCACTTAGGACACAATAATACTTTTCTATCTGTTTCCCAACAGGATAGATTAATTTGGTACTAATGAAATCTGTCACATAACCTGCTTGAAACCCCATAATGGGCAATGATTCCTTGTTTATACTCCTTCATCTACGCTCATACTTTGCTAAACTTTATCAATAATAACTTGCTTTTGTAAAACAAACAAACAAACCTGCAGGTGACTTTTCAGCAAGATGGCTACATCATATAGATGCATCCATTGTGCTGTTGCTTCAATCAGCTTTCCCTTCAGCACTGCCAATGTCTTATGATGAATTCAATTTTATATGCACACAAACACATTGATTGGCTGACTGACTGACTGACGACTGACTGATTGATTTAAAGTAATTAGTTCCTATTTTCCAGATAAGAAGTCCAAACATTCTTAGTTCACAAAATGGATAAGCAGCGTTTGTATCATATAACACTTCTTTTTTCTTACACGTAGCTGTATCTGGAAATGACTTGCCCAAATTCACAGAAGGAAAGCTTGGCAGATGAAGGAAATGTATTTATGTCTCCCGGAGCAATGTCTAAAGAATTATTCCGGATCAACAGTAGAATTAAGAAATAAGGCCCTAAAAGGACTGGGAATGATTGCCCCTTTAGAATGAATCAGCTGATTGAAACAGGCAAGGTTGGACCACTCCAAAATGCTAGATCTGTTGAATGTGTTGTGCCTGTTTTGACACACAGCCTTTAGCTTTGGATAGGGATCTTTGCCTTGCTGTGTGTTTCCCTGTTGTACAGCATCACAGCAGTAACTACTGGCACCTGCAGGAACTTAATAGGTCTCTCTCATCCTGTACCGGCAGAGAACGTCCCTTTCTGGAATCGCCTTTTGGCAGTAGAAAGATCTCTCAAAGATCCCACCTCCCATAAAAGGAGGAGGGGGGAACACGCCTAGCTTGCATTAAAGAATTCAGAACTATGCTCAGCTCTCTGTGTGAAAAGGAGCAAACTAGGAAAGCACATTCCAGCCCATCTGGAAGGCCAGCCCATTTTGTACATGAGAAAAGCTGGAGCATGCTCTGTCTTTAGCAGGAATGGGAGTCTGTCCACCCACTGCAGGGAGGCGGGGGGAGAATGGGTACTGTACTGAGAAATAGGCAGACACGATGCTGGCAAGTCAATTGGCACATACCATGCATTAGCCAACCTTTTAGGGATGTGGAAGATTATTTAAAATCAGATTATGCACCTATAGAACTACCGTAGAAGCTGAATTTTTGAACCTGGAGCCATAGGAAATGGAACTAAATTACAAACTGGAATGCAGATAATCCCATGGCTTTTTGAAATGTCAAGATAACATAACGTAATTGTGGATGACTTTTGTTGTGCGCTGTCTCTAACAGCCGGAGCAGATCAGCTCAATACATCATGATCTTCATTTGCAGAATCTGGAAGTGAAATTCAGAAACGGAGTGCTACATTCCTTATGACATCCAAGCAAGTCAGCGTAGAAAACGGGAAATTAGCCCGTCCCTCTCCTTTCTTGAGTGTGTATTATTCTTGTAGAAAAATAAACTTTAATTCCATGACATTTCCAAGATGCTTAGTCTTAGGACTTCACAAGTACGCTGTAGAAAATCAGACTGTCATATAATAGAATTGATTGAAAAAGATAAAAATATTTTGTGTCCCCATTTGCAGCTGTGCATGGTACAAATATGTCCTGGGAACATTTTTTTGATAGGGGCCCATGATTTTCTTCTCATCTCATCCTAGCCTATGAGTGGACAATGAAATGGCCACCCAGATCTGGAATCGAGATTTTCCAGTGTTTGAATCTAGTACCTCCTACATATGAAGTTATCCCTTTGTTCTTGTTGATCCTTCCAAGATTATTTAATTCTTTACATAAATATCCTGCCTGTTCCTTGGCCTAGTTCTCCAAGAATCAGAGATAAGAAAGTCATTTTTGTCTTTCTAAAGAGATTGCTTGTGACAATGTGTTATCAGTTTCTGTACTAGACATTGTTGCATTTTAGGACAGGATATGACCCCAAAACAGACCTTTTTATGGTACCATTAAAAGGAAAATCATACTTTCTGAGTATATATTGGGCATCTTACGCAGTCTTAGTCAACCCAGTCCAAAAGTACCCCAAAGATATTTTCCTAAACAGGTCTAATAAAGTTCTGTTGTTCATATAAGGATGCGTCTCATTCCACTGTAGGTCTGTATTCACCACTTTGCATTCATGTTTAAAACAATGTTAAAGTTCCATAAAACTCCATAAAATTATAATGTGATAAATACAAGTTCAATGGATTTAAAACTAACCATGGGTAGAGAATGATCTGTTTGCTAAAAGAATTAGAAACATGTTTTATGTTTGGGTGAAATTTTGAAAAGAAAGCAGTAATGGAAAAGAGGGATTTATACTTAGAGGCTTCACTGGGGCATTTAGTTGTCTGCTGGGATAAAGGTACTGTGGGGAAGAAGCTTTCAATCCTCACTATGGAAACAAAATACTGGAAGAGAAGAATCCAGCAATAATTCATGTACATTTCTATGAGCTGAGAGCAGCAATGTAGGATTGGTTAAGAGCAGCAGTCCTCAGAATTGCTAGACAGTTGTATAATAGCTAAAATTAATATCCATATTCTGGGGTACCATTAATCATTGTGGACGTTACACTGTGGGGAGGTTTATGGTCATGTCTAGTTTTTAAACTTCATAGTTGCTACTACAAGGTAAATTATAGGCTAATCCAGAGGGTCTCCAATATCCAGGAGGACTGAACTTGTGCATCCTACTAATTGGACTCTCATCACTGTGTTGCTAAAAGAGCAGTTCCAGACAGACCAGGGCTTTGTTCCCAAACAATTATACCTACTATCTTAGTCCATAAACCACAACTGGAATTGCAGCTAATTGTTCGTGCCCACTGGGTGATTTATTTATTTATTTCTCAAATGTATATGCCGCCGATCTCGCAAAGCACTTTTTCTACATGGCTGTCCTACTTTTCTTGTCTCCATCAGGGGTACTGACTATGAATGATGGACTGGCTATGAGAGGGCTATGAATGAGAAAAGAGAGAGTCTGATTATAGGTAGTCCTCAACTTACGATCACAACTGGTACCAGAATTTTCACTGCTAAGCAATTATTAAGGAGTTGCGCCTGATTTTATGGTTGTTAAGCAAATCACTGAAATTGTTTCATGAATCACACATTGGTTAAGCAAATCCAGCTTCCCCCGTTGATTTTGCTTGTCAAAAGCTGGATGGAAAGGTCGCAAATGGCGTTCATGTGGCCTCAGGATGCTGCAACCATTGTAAATACCTGCCAGTTGTCAAATGCTCGTATTTTGATGATATGACCGTGGGGATGCTGCAGTGGTTGTAAGTGTGAGGATAGGTTGTAAGTCACTTTTTCAGTGCTGTTGTAATTTCAAACTAATCACTAAGCAAATGGTTATAAGTTGAGGACCACCTGTACTTGAGTGTCCTTTGTGAAAACATCAGTGATCGTAAGGATCTGTTTGGTATCAAAGAGCTACTTCTTACTGATCCAAATCTTGCCCATTGCTACCCACAAAATGCCAAAAAAGTCTAATTGTATAATGTTCCTTTGAATCAAAAATGATGATTGCCAAAATGGAAGTGACTAGGAGTTTTGCTTTTTTTACTAGCATAGTGCTATGGCACCCTTATACATTGTTTATGTTTCAGAATATTTTAGTAGTTATAAAAATATTGGCAGAAAAGGATCTTAGCATTCATTGAGCTTTTTAAAAGGATAATAAAGTGCTACCCAGTGCAAGCACATAGACAATGTGTGTTGAATTGTGTTAGGTACATTTAGTACATTTACTTGTCATTGTTTCAAATATGAGTATCTCCACCTGCAGGATCTGTAATATTCGTTCCCCAGAAGTTGGATTTTTTGTAGAAACAACAATGCAGAAGAGAAGCAACACGAGGAAAATTTCAAGAGAATAATCAGATCATGATATAGTCCCTTGAACATAACAATTGCGCGCACACATCCTGGGAGCAGTATGAAGAGCAGGTGGTAGCTGCTGAGAGATTCACTATGGTTGATGCATTATCCTGGCCCTGAGCCCTTCAGAAGTCCAATAAAAGAGATTTTATATTTGTAGCTCAGGGTTGAATTGCGGAGTCCTTAATGGATGCACCCATCAGTCCTTCTCTGAGCTTGATTGTTTTTCTGCAAACGTTTCATTACCAAACTAAGTAACATCATCAGTGCACTTGGTAATGAAATGCCATGAAATGCAGTAGAAGTAAGGAGCTATTGGCAGTGGAGACCCAAAATGTTGTGATGGTATAGATTTGATGGTATAGTTTTGATGGTATAGTTTTCTACCATCTTAAGGATGGGTGCATGTGAGTCCTAGTCCCATCTTTGGCATGAAAGCCAGCTGGGTGACTTTGGGCCAGTCACTCTCTCTCAAACCAATCCACCTCACAGAGTTGTTGGTTTGGGGAAGATAGGAGAAGGGAGGAATATGAGCTACGTTCGCCACCATGAATTATTTATAAAAATAGTAAAGATGGAATATAAATAAATAATAATAGCACAGCACTTCAGCTCAGCAGTGGCGAAAGGCCCATAGAGCTGAACTACTGGAAAATTTGAGTGAACACAGGCATTTCACACATAATTTTTTCATATGGAATCCATCTGAGTCATGTGTTTATTACCATAAATACAGAACTATCAAAATATACAGTCCATTTGTGGTTAAACGCCAGTTTCAGTGGTACAGCGTGCCAAACATGGAAGTCCCACTGAGATATTAGATACAGCCCTCTTTTAAAACATGCAAAGCAGTGGCTAGCGCAATTAACTGACATAGTATGACTTTTAAGAGTGGTTATGAGTCTGCTGCAAAAAAAAGTACAGTACTTTAAACAATGATTTATTTATTCCAAATGAAAATAAACTAATGTAATCCTTGAAAATCTATACCAGAATAAATGTGTTAGTTTCTGAACTGCCACAAGTTTATCTTTTTTTTTTTTGTTTGAGGAGAAACCATTTGTGTTTGTACAATGCCTGCCACAAGCCAAGAAACCAGAGATGTGGCTCCTGGTGGGCGAGCGATTCTTGAACCTGCTTTTTTTCTGTGTTAATGAAAGATTTCTTAACCAAGCAACATTTAACCAAGCAGCAAAGACAGCCTTCCAACTTTTCAAAACTCGTATTTTCACAATATCATGCTAATCCATTTGAGCCGCTTCTATTAATCAAGTAATTCTTTAAAACACCATCATAACTAAGCAGAAAGGCTAATAATGGATTGCCATAACTGCTTTAAAATGCACAATTCTATTTATTTACCTTTATCCCACCTTTATTATTTTTATAAATAAGGTGGTGAATCTACCCAACACCCCTTCCTCCTTCCATTTCCCCCACAAGGACAACCCTGTGAGGTGAGTGGGCTGAGAGAAAGCGATTGACCCAAAGTCACCCCCAGCCAGCTTCCGTGCCTAGGGCAGCATTAGAACTCAGGTCTCCTGGTTTTTAGGCTGGGACCGTCACCATTGCACCACACAATCGGTCCGAATTTTCAGAGATGTTTCTACGGCCAGCCCAGATCTTCCTTAATAAACTCTCTCTAAGTCCGCTAAGCAAGAGAGGGCCACGTTTTGGAAACAGGAGTAATAGTGGGCACGTCAAAACCTAGCCTGATTCTCAGGACAATTGTCACGACGCGTCTTCTGCTCGAAAGAAGGGAAATAAAGAGTCTAAATCGACGAAGCTGTCTGACTGTTTCTAACAATTGCGGTTGGTAGAGCTCAGCACTGAACTCGAAATACACATTTTCGGAAGCAAATGGCTCAGCGGCTCCTCTGGCTCGCAGCCAGCGCGTAAACGCACCGCGGGGGTCCCGCAGCCCTCGCAAAGCCGCGGACTGCGCCGGCCGGGTTCGCAAAGCAGGGCGGGCTCGTCGGCGCTCTCGGGCGGCCCCAGATCCCAGCCGAATCCGGCCCGCGCTTTTCCTTCGGCCCTGCGGCGAACTTTTTCCAACTAAGTTTAATGCTAGCAGCAGCCGTGACGCCGGCGTGAGACGAGCTGCTTTTTTTTCCCCAGCGGCGCGGGGTAGGTGAGCACCAGAGGGCAGCGGTTGCTGGCGGGACGAGGAAAGTTCCCGGGAAAGAAAGAGTGACCCGGGCCAGCCGCAGAAGTCCGGAGTCAGAGACGCCGCCCGGGCGAAGCGAAGGGCTGCCCTGCCCTGCCCTGCCCTGGGGATCTCCGGCTCAGGTCCCCCTGCCCAGCAGCATCTTCTGACTTTCGCTGCAAATCTTCTTCTCGCCATGGCTCCCTCCAAGCCGGCGCCGCCCGGCTCCCCACTGAGATTGTGGGGTTTGCTCCTGGCAGGTGAGTCTCCCTCGCGTCCACCTCTCGGAGACGGGGGACCTGCCGGACGCCTTGGCCTGTCAAACCTCGCCGGACGTGCCTAATTCGAGGGAAGAGTTAGTTAAGCTGGAAGAGAGAGAGGCGTGTGCGAGGAAAGGAGGCGCAAGGGCTGGGGTGCAATAGTGCCACTGTGGCTTTGGGTTATTTTTTTCTTTCTTTTTTTCCTGGGGGCGGTGCAGGCCCCGTTCAGTAGGGCCGAGAGGTCACGGAGCGAGCAGGGAGCCTCCCGATCGTCCCGAGCGAGCCAGCTTTCAGCCCCCAAACACATCCTTCCTCCTGTACTCTGAAAAGGATTGTCAGTCCGATTTTGGGTGTCTCGGTATAGCGTTGTGGTCCCTATTACTGGGGGGGGGATTGGGGGCTCCCTCCACTTTTGATATGACTGGGGAGTCCCAGTCAGTCCTTTAAGCAGGGGCTGTGATTTAATATTGTGGTTTGGGATTGCCGCTTTTACTCCGAACGGGCTGATCTCCTTCACGCTGGCCCAAAGGCAGAAAATCACCAAGTGCCACTTTCTGAATGCAGTGACACGGAAAGCCACACTGGCTGATTTTTCATCTGACAGTCCTCTGCTCAGATAACCAATAGCCTCAGTTCCATGGGTATTTGTGCAGGAGAAACTCTTAGGGAGTGAAAGAGACACTGAAATAAGTGTCCAGTTGAGATGCTCGTCCTGAGAGCCAAAGGACTTGCATCATATCCTCTGTAAAAATAAATATCAAGAAGCACTGTCTGTCATAGGAGCAGAGACAAAGCCTCCCGTTAGCTGTAAGCACACGAGGAATGTGGATTTTTACTCCTTAATCTCCTTGATGAAATCCTCATATTAAGAATTTGGGGAGTCGCATTTGTGGTACATCCTTATCAATGGGACCAGGGTTTTATGCATGTGAATATGAATTTGTGGAATCTTCCCCAACTTGGCGCCCTCCACGTGCAAAAATTTCAACTTCCAGAATATCTTCTGAGAGTTGTAATCCTTTTCCAGATTGTTTAAATAATCTTGCAGTGGTCCATCTGTTATGTATTTTTATCTATCAACCTGTTTACCTCCACACTCCATATTTTTTTCCGAATGCTTCTGGAGTACATGGAGTGTGTGGTCTGTGCATTCCTGATTTCTAATCAACCCTGGTTCTGGGGAAGCTGCACACCCATTTCCACCAGCTGGAGCCTTTGTTCCTGATTGCCTTTGAAGTTTTGGCTCCAGAGGATTTGAGACTCAGGGAGCTGGCCAGCTGCCTGGAAAGGAGCATTGCAGTTTAAGAGGGTGGTGAGGAGATTGACAGATCCCACTTGCTGCATTTCTCCAGCAGCTGTAGGCGTCCCAGCTGGGGGGAACGTGGTGTAGAAGAAGCAGGTGGATGAAAGAATGTTTTGCATGCCATCCTGAAGTCAGAGAGAAATAGGGCAGGATGGACAGAAAGTCATGCCAGTGGCATCCAGAAGGAGCCACACTTACTGCACATGAGTGTGAACCCAGCTTGAGGCTGTGCCACCACCTCCCTGCCACAGCCTCTCAAGAGGAGATGTTCTCTGAAATACAGCCATCCTTCACAAATTCACTTCTCAGCCCCCACGTCTCTGGCCCAGGGCCAGGCTGGCTGAACAACAGAGCCAATCCCCGCTAAGGTTATTTCTGGCAATGTGGCAGCTTCCGCTCTTAGGCCTTAAGGAAGGGGAGGGGAGGGCAGCTTTGACATTTCTCTTTCCAGCCCCACCCTGGCATAAGCCACAGAAACAGGTGGAAGAATTAGGATGGGGCATCTGAGGGACGAAAGGCCAGCTCCCTCTGAAAGATCCGCCAGGACCCTTCGGGGCCAATGGTGTGAATAGTCATCTGTGCCAGCATTGGGGTCACGGAGCTACTATCAGTTCTTGAATCTACAGAGCATGTTGGAGGCTCTCCTTCACCTTCTCACATAGTCTTGAGATTCATTTTAGAGATGTGACTCGCTCCAGAGATGTTTAAATTATTCCAGGTTTAAAACTGGCTCGGGATATTGCCTTCAAGTTAATCTTGATGCCTGGCGATTGCCTGGGCAAGCCCTGCAGTTTCCTCAGCAAATTTCAGTGGTTTGCCCTTGCCTCCTTTCTAGGGCTGAGAGAGAGTGACTGGCCCTAAGTCACCCAGCTGGCTTCCTTCCTAAGCCAGAATTAGAACTCGCCATCTCCCAGTTTCTAGCCTTGTGCCTTAACTACTACAATTTCTAGATTGTTACCATTACCTTTTTGTTTATTACTTTCTTTAAAAACATTTTTTGAGTGGGATTCTTGAAATCTTTTCTCCAAAGCAGTTTTTCAATTTATATTTGCTTAAGCTTAGAGTTGTTATTAAATCTGAGTCTTGCAGGAATATTTCATGCTTTCTTTCTAAATATAAAATTGGGGGGGAGGAAACAATTTGGAAAGCACCTCTTAAATCTGAATAATAAATAAACAAACTGAAGAACACCCGTGTTTTACCTGCGGAAACTCCACATCTCCATTAAAACGTGATAGTATGCTGATTTAATAACTTTGCACATATGCATAACTTCTGTTCTGAATTAAAGTGATTTGGCTCTCCTTTCCACTGAGAAAGAAAACCCCGGTGTGATGGTATGTGATGATGGATGTTAATTGATTGGGGGCTAGGTGTATTTAAGTAAAAAAAATTGACTTGGGGCCAAGTGCTATGGAATGCACAAGACTGTGGAGTGTTTGCCAATCGCTCCCTCATATTGTGAAGAAAGAAGAAGAAAGTCAAAGCAGCTCCTCAAATGGAAAATAAGTTGTGCTTACAGGAAGACTATTGCAGTTGAAAAAATAAATGGAATAAACCGGACATGCTCTCAATAAACTATTTCCTCAATAGTCTGAAAAAAATACCTGTTTCCCAATAAAAGATAGAATGCGCTGCTGATGAGTTTTCTTTAATTTGGGTACTATGCAGCCAATAAAATACTGTGATTTCTGGGAAAATAACTTACATGGTTACCTGGCAATATTTCCATTTAACCCTTAGGGGACCACTTCTCAGTAAGTATGCAGAGGATTGGGCCATACATTATTCTGATAGCATTCAGTGAACTTTAACAGAGTGTTTAGCTATGTCTGCTCTGTGTTTTTTATGTATCCTTCCTTTATTTTCAGAGGTATTTCCTGAGCTCTAAAACGTTCCTTTTTCGGAAACCTAGTCTAAGTGTCTTAGGCTCTGTCCCTCACTTGCACTGAACCACACTACAGTCTTGCACTTGATTACAGGTAGTCCTTGACTTACAACCATAATGGAACCTGCCAATTCAGGTCATAAGTTGTTTCTTTCATTCATGTGGCCAATCCAATTTTATGTCCTTTTTTTGCAACAGTCATTAAGCAAATGCTGTGATCGATAAGTGAATGCCACAGTCATTAAGCAAACACCGTGATCATTAAGCAAACTCATTGTTTGTTATGGGGTGTTATGGGATGAAGCAAATGCTGGTTTCCGGCAAAAACATTGTAAACCACGGTCACATGACTGTGGGATGCTGAAAACAGCTGTAAATGAGGGCTGGTTGCCAAGTGCCCAAAAGGCAGTCATTGGAGAAGGCTGTCAGAATTTTGGAACTGGATCATAAAGTACCTTTTGGGGGGTGCATCATAACTTTGAACAGTCACTAAGCAACTTCCCATATAGGAGGACTATATGGGAAGTTACTATACAGTCCTACCTATATAACAATTTTTCACTTTGTTCTCATGATGTTTCTTTCATTTCCTCCCCAGCTCATTAGTGAGAAAAGCTTAATTTATTTTTTAGCTGTACAGATGGTATTAAAATAAAAATTTACCTTTATCCCTATACCATCCAGTGCTAGCCTTATGGTATGGAAAATTTGTTAGGTGATACCACCCCTGACATAGGAGCCAAAGTGAGGTGGGAGTCAAGCAGTTCCTGAGTTTTCAAGCTGAATGTGGGCACGTTTTTGTGGTCATTTCTGGTCACTTTCTGAATGCTGCTGTTCTGCTTTCTACTTTCTAAAGAGCTGGACAAATTATTTCAGGAAATTATTTGGTGTGCAATGTTGGCATCTGGAATAGCCTAACTGTGAAATAGTATGCTAGAATAAATAGTATAACTGTGTAATACTGCATCCAGCTCAGCCTTTCAACTTTGCCTCCAGCTCATAACATGGAGAAATCTGCAAATCAGTAGTTGGCAACTGTGTTGATCTAGGAAAGGAAAGGGAGAGAAATCCTAAGTTTTCCCCTCCCTTCCAAACTGCTGCGGCAACTTGGCTCTGTTAGTGATTCTTACATTTTTCCTAAATTTTATTCAGTTTGTGTTATTTGTTTTGGGATATATTAATTTCAAAAGTTTTTAGGGCACTTGGGTCATAGGATTTTATGACACAATAGAGTTAAGGGGAAGGAACAGCTGGTGATATGCTGAAAAGGAAGGAGAGCAAAGTCAGAGAACTCAGGTGCTTTGCTTATCCTGTGTGGCATACACATAATCAAAAACAGAGAGATCACACATTTCCAACAATAATTCCTTAACATCTGGATTAATATCGTTTTTCCGATTCCTCAGTACAGTTCTTTCAGCCACCTGCCATCACAATTCCTGATAAAACAGCCGGATTCCAAAACGATGATACATCACATTGACATCTTTAACATCTAGAGATGTTCTCATAAATCTATTTAATACATTCATACACTTTTCTAGCATAATGTCAAATGATCATCTATCATATGGGTCAGTGAACCCTCCAATTTCTTACATCTTCAGCGTAGAAAATCCGTTGTTCGTAATTGCAAATACATTCTTCTGGACAGTAATACCCTAACTATAGTTTTTTAAGGAATCCGTTTTTCTCTCCAGATCTGTGATTTCTTTTCCTTTTCTTTTCTCGATGGATACCAAGTCGGTTTCTTGCCAGAGCCCAATCACTTGCTCTTGAATAATTCCGCAGTCGAAAAAGTCTCCCGAAAACCTTTCAGTTGGGAAACTGCTGGGCATTTTGCTTCACCTGAAACTCAAGGCTTTGCTTTGATCAGATCGAAGCGCTGCCAAGTGGACTCTCATTCCCTGTCTGTAAATTTGGGTCGCTGCAGTCCCGCGCTTCCTCGGGCCGTCGGCCGTCAGCCTCGGCGGAGGGCATTTTCTTTGGCATTTTCTGTCTCGGCAGGGCTGGGAGCGGTGCTGGGCCAAGAGCCTGAACATCCCCACGGCTGTTCCCAAGGCAGCTGCTACCCGGCCACGGGAGATCTGCTGGTAGGCAGGGCTGATCGACTCTCCGCCACGTCCACCTGTGGCCTGCGACACCCACAGCCTTACTGCATTGTCAGTCATTTGCAGGTGAGTACCGGCGAGCCAGGGGAGGTGGACCTGACAGCAGCAGCAGCAACTTCTGTGCCTTTGAGTCGCTCTTGACTCCCGGACAAGTCTCTGCAGCTTTCTCGGCAAGGTTTTGGGAGTGGTTTGCCATTGCCTTCTTCCGAGAGTTGAGAGACAATCGAGACCCTGGCCCAGGGTCATCCAGCCGGTTTCGGGTTTCCAGCTCAGTGCTTTCTGTAAAGACTCTCACTCGTCCAGGGTAATTGCATCACAACAAAGTTTAAAAAACAGGCATCTGGACTGGATTTTTCTCAAG
>JANHZU010005097.1:2408-13750 GCA_032468055.1 Acrochordus granulatus | reverse complement strand
TTCAAAGGCATCAATTCTTCGATGCTCAGCCTTCCTTATGGTCCAGCTCTCACAGCCATACATTACCACTGGGAGAATGCCTCAATATAGGACCACAATTTAGAATGTAGAATTTGTGGTCCCAATTGTGATAATAAGTCAAGGACTACCTGTACTGCCCATTTTAAAAAAATACCTCAATTTTCCATTTTCAGGATATAAAATGGTGAATTTCAGCTTCAAGAATGTGAAGTTTAAAAAATATTTTGCACTATTTAAAATAAAAAATAATTTGGTTTGCTCCCAAGTTTCATCTGGCATACTCATGATTTTTGAACTTCTGTTGTTTTTCAACCTTGGCTACTCTTCAGATGTGTGAATTTCAACTCCCAGTCAGCCTTAAAGTTGTCAAGGTTGAGAAACACTGCTCTGTTGCTTGATTTTACCTTCTCTATCTAGACCTTCCAAACTATTCTCTTTGATTTTGTTACTTTATACAACCTGCTGTATAAAAAAAAGGTTTCTGGAGCCTATTGCATCACTTGGTCCCCATGCCAGGAAAAAATGTGTCTGCTGTCTGGAAGATTCCTGTTCAAAGCCTAAGAATAAAGCCTGTTCAAAAAAATTGGCAATCTCCAAAGCAACATTCGAACAATTCATGTCATTGTCAGAGTGGGATTGATTCCAGAACTTGTATCCTCAATTGCCTCTAATTCTTCATCAGGGTTATATGTTAGCTTTGGCTAGGAGATCCTCAATAACCCTTATAGGATTGATATGTTTCACTTCCCAGTTTTACTTCCATCACCTCTGAGCAAGGAATTCAATGATCTCTTTTCATTGAACAATACAGGGACTTGGAAAGATTTCTGCAGATCTGGTCCAGAAAAAAGGTTGTGTTGGTCTAATTAGTCTGGAGAAAACTAATGGGGAAAAGCAGTTCCCTTTGCTGGTGTTGCCTGTGCAAAATCCTCCTTTGCCCCACCTGCTTTAAACTACTTCATTCCTTTTGTTTTCAATCCATTCAGGCCCCCAAAATATGGGAATGCACGGTCTTTTCTTTCATATACGTGAATCTGAGTAATCTTGACCTTAATAGTTGTCTCTTACTCTTGGCTGGACAGCTGTATGGCAATGTGTCTCAACCTTGACAACGTTAAGATGAGTGGATTTCAATTCCCAGAATTCCCCAGCCATCATGGCTGGCTGGGGAATTCTGGGAGTTGAAGTCCACCCATCAAAAAGTTGTCAAGGTTGAAAAATACTGCTGTATGATTTTCCTGTCTACCCATCCAGCCATATTACCCTATAGGCAACATCATTTGTTCTCCTTTCTTTTTAGTTTCCAGGAAAATGGGAAAAAGTAAAGGTGTCTGTGGTGCGTCCTGGGCCCATCCCCACCAGGAGTCCATGTGGAAACTTCATCCCTGCTGATGACATGATGTCCACAGCTCTGCTACCCACATCCCGGTAAGTGCTGAAAAACTGAAAACTTGACCTGATTGCTGGGAAAGTGTCAAACTATAAAATAGTGATGCCCATATTGTTGAGAAGGGGAACTATTAAAAGGGATTGATAAAAGAGGCATACAGAGAGAGCCAGTTTGGTCTAGTGGTTAAAGCCAGAGATCGTGAGTTCTAGTCCTTCCTTGGCCATGAAAGCCAGCTGGGTGACCTTGGACCAGTCACTCTCTCTCAGCCCAGCCCACCTCACAGGGTTGTGGTTGTGGGGGAAATAGGAGGAGGAAGGTGTGTTGGGTATGCTTGACGTCTTGTTCGTAAAAAATAATAAAGGCAGGAAACAAATATATGGGCAAGATGCTGTGGAGGATACACGAAGTAGGTGCTAGAAACCGCTTTGAAGTGAGCTGGCATTTCCATTCCGCAGGTACATTGTGCTGCCCCAGCCAGTCTGCCTAGAACAAGGCATCAGGTACACCCTTAGGGTGGAATTTACTCGTTATGGAGGACGTGAGCATTTGCAAGGCGCTGCTGTACTCTTGGACTCCGTAAGTACTGAGATTGGGAACCCCGGTACACACTGCAGGGAGAACACTAGCTGGAGGAACCACTTGTAAATACCCAACCATATCCTCTTTTCTCCCTCCCTCTTTCTCATTTCTCTCCCTTGGAAGTTGGTCCTGGTACCACGTTACTCCTTCCTGGAGATGTTCATTGCTGGGGATGCCGCTTCTATTGCTCGCAAAGAGACCTTTGAGCGCTACCGTTGTGCCCAGCAGGCTCACCCTGTGGTTAAGGTGCCCATCCCAGAGGCTTGTGCCAAATTGCTCACCAGCATGTCAGCCATCGTTCACCAGGGGGCACTCCGTGAGTGTTAAATTGCCCAGATATGACTGCAACCACCCAGGGGCTCGACCCAGAGAAATCATTACTAGCAGGCCTTTTCATTCATTCAAGGGAACACAGGGAAGTTTCAAAGTGAAGCTGTGGGTTTCTGATGGGATGGGAGAGACGGTTTCTGGAGACTCTGGGTTTTCCCCATGGGCATTTTCTCACAGTGTGAATATGTCCCGGTTGCCCCTTGTATCTATTAGGTCTCCATGACACTGCTTTCACCTTGTTGCCAACCCATACTCCAAAGAGCTTTAAGCTGGCCATAATCCCAGTGTTAGGGTTTTCCTCATCAGCAGCCAATAAACTGCAGCAGTCTTACAAACTGAAAATCATATGGCTGTATGGTGATCGGGAGGGAGCAAGCTGGATCTCAGGTGCACACCCAGCACATGTCAGCTATTGTTTGGGCTGCTTTTGAATGCAGGTCCACAGCTTTTCCAGAAGAACAATGAAAGCTTGAAAGAGTGCTCAAACCTTGTTCAAAATCAGCCTGAATAACAGCTAATGAGAAATTGTACCATGACGCAGCAGAGATACATCTGGTTTGTGCAGTCCCAGCATCATGTTCTGTTGGGTAGCAGTCCAAGGCAAAGATCAGCTCAGATCTGGCATGCAAAGAGCTCCCTCTTCGACTCCGCTGCTGCCAATCCCACCCTGGCAGGTGACCTTCCTGCTGGGAGAGGCAGGAATGGAAGCAGATAGCAAGTTACGACAGATACCTAAATTCACCCTTTGAGCCACCTCCAGATTTATTGCCAATCACAGCAATGCTACGATTGGGAGACACTTTTCTTGCAAATGGTGAGAACTGATGGCGGGGAGGGCCTCCTTTCCTTTCCTGCACAAGAAATGAGGACTCTTTGTCGAGTCAGAACAGAGGCCATTGGGACTGTAATGGGATTCATTCTGTGCCAGTTCAATTTTCTGTTGACTCACAGCCAGGAGGCGAACATGTAATTGAGCCCTGGGGAAGAGACCTCGCTGTCCTTGTGCAATCGTGGTAGCCTGCAAGCACCAAGAAGGCTGACCTGACAAACATATTCAGATTTTCCCCATCATATTGTTGAGAGGGGATACGCTTTCTCACATGGGTCTCAGGTCCATTTCTATGCAAGTGAGGAGGAGAAACTGATGAGCTTATCACAAAGAGCACCACTCTTTTTCTCTGCTACTTGTTCTTTCTTTGTCACCAGCCTGCCAGTGTGACCTCCAGGGGTCTCTGAGTCTTGAGTGCAATCCAGATGGCGGACAGTGTCAGTGCAAGCCTCATGTCATGGGCCGTCGCTGCGAACGTTGTACCCCTGGTGCCTTTGGCTTTGGGCCTGGAGGCTGCAAGTGTGAGTAGACCTACTAGCAGGCTGATGTCACAGGAGTAATGGTGGGTGCCTTATTGAATATCAGTAATTGGAAGAGTTGAAATAACATGTGGGCACGAGCAGAGCTCTTTCTATCACCCTCTTGTGTTTTTCTTTTCTTTTCTCTGTCATTCTTTTTCTTTCTTTCTTCCTCCTCACTAGCAGAAATGCTGTTGGGAAAGGATCAACCATTTTTGCTCAAGGGCTATTCTCTTGCAAAGTGCTTTCAGAATCTGTGTGCGCATGCATGTGCATCTTTAAATCATTGTTGACCCTGACAACTACCTGGACAAGTCCCTGCAGTTTTCTTAGCAAGATATCAGAAATAGTTTGCCATGGCCTTCTTCCTAGGGCCAAGAGGGAGTGACTGTCCCAAGATTACCCTGCTGGCTTTGTGCTTAAGGCAGGACTAGAACTCACAGTCTAGTTTCTAGCCTGATGCTTTAACCATGACACCAAACTGGCTCTCTCAGAGGACTAATCAATGAGTAAGTTGAGGAATGCCCAAGGCAGGTTTCCCAATCCCGCTAGCCAACTGCAGTGCCTCAGGCAGTAAATGGAGGAGCGGCAGCAGTGGCGGGTGGGAAAACTAACCTGGAAGTTGATAACATCTCCTTCAACTGCTCTCCATAGAGTTGAGGATGCTCTTCTATAATCAGCATCCAATTATGATTCACTTCTAATCCCATCTCTTCTCGTTTCTGGCGCATGGGGTAGGTTCACCCGAAGCAGGAAACTGTCGTGGGTCTGTCTCAGAGATGTGATTTTTTCCCCCTTCCAGCATGCCAGTGCAGCAGCCAAGGCTCCTTGAGTAATTTTTGTGACAACTTCAGTGGACAGTGTCCTTGCCGGCCAAGTGTCTTTGGGCTTCGCTGTGATCACTGCCAGCCTGGTCACTGGGGCTTTCCAAACTGCCGTCCGTGCCAGTGTAACGGCCGCTCAGAGGAATGCGAGTCACGGACAGGCCGCTGTTTGCATTGCCGGGACCACACAGAAGGAGATCGGTGTGAGAGGTAAGGGGGGTGATAGGGTAAGCTAGATGCTGGCCACCAGCTGACAGGCATAAGTCCACCCCTGATCTCCTGCGTGGGTTTCAAAATCAACAGCAGCCTTGAGTATAAAGAACATGTTAATATCCTGCCATTTATACAGGTGTATTTTGTTTTGTTTCCAACTGAAATAACTTCCCAGAGAAGCTTATGGATCAATTAAAAGCAAGTTTAATATGCCTACTGCAAAACCAGAATGACAGTAGAAAGCAAAAACAACATCATATCGTTCATTTATTGATTGGAGTGATGTCCTCCCAGACTCAGAATCGTTATGCACAGAGTTGACACATACTTCACCGCCCTAATCTCTGAATATAAACTAGAGCGATCAATCCTGCACTGCAGGATCATTAAAAAGAGATACTGAACAACCCAGCTCTGAGAACAATTTTATGTTTAAATACATCCTTATTTATTAATAATGTTCCTATTGGTATTTGTACACACTCATTGCAACAGACAATCTTTTCTCAGGGTATGATGGATTTCTTCAGATGACAAGATTTGGTGGTACATCTGCAACTTATATTTCTTGAGACACGTCCACCTATTCTGGGAGCATCTACTCAGCAAATATATTTTATTCACATTTTATGCTTTTTCTGTAAAATGTGATAATCTGAAAAGGTGCTATCAGTCCACTCCTGATTTTTGGCCACCACAGAGTAACCGAGCAGTTCTCCTACTATATCCTTCTTCTGTAAATTTTAGCACATTCCTTACCTTATTGATAAGAAGCCATTCTCATCATTCTTTCTGTCTCTTTCTTAATCACCTAAAGTCGTTGTATCCATCCTGATTTTCGACGTTCCAGCCACCCTCTCTTTTCTACATAGTTCCTTTATTTGTAACTTGCTCATTCTTTTATCCTCTTCAAAAATTTTCTGTTCCTCCACCATTTATGCTTCAAAGTGCTTACACTGCATTGAAGTTATACAGTAAAGATAAAAAAAGAAATTATTTACAAAAAAATGGCAACATATGCACAAATAGTTATTGTATGGGTGACTCACCATGTTCCTGCTATTTCTCTAAAATTTCTCTAAAAACTCTCAGCCAGTGGCTTTACCAGGCTTTGAAGCTAAACAAAGTTGGGCTTCATTAGTAATTAAATGGGAGACCGCCAGATGGGAGACCGCCAAATAATATTATGGCTGAAGGCTAACCTGGGAAGTAGAAAAAACATTCTGGGAGAAGACATTCCTGTCAAAAAAAATTACATGGGCAATCTACAAAGGCACCAGAGCTCAAGCTCCATCCAAATTGACTCAATCTTCTTCTAAGAGGTAAAAGCTTCATATGCAATAAACCTGCCTAAATGGACACCTTAACAACAACCGCGCATTGCTTCTCATGTGGTCGAGATAAAACAAGGGTAGATAATTAATTGCTGAATAAAATTCAGAATTATTTAGCAGGGTCAGAACTGGATCTTAGAAACAAATGGACCTGGAAGAAGAGGAAGGAAACGAAAGAAAGCAAACTAGAAGTAGAAATCGTGACCTCTGCAAGGGAGATCAAAGCCCTCCCGTCTGAATGAAAAATGGACATAATGGACAATGTGGACACTGCTCCGGACAGAATGAAACAGACCAGCTAGTTCCTGCTTAGCAACCCCAATTGGGACTATCAGCTCCATCATTAAGTACTGCAGTTGCAAAGCGTGAAATCAAGCTTTTTTTCAGCACCGTTGTAACTCTGGACAGTCACTGAAAGAGGCAAGGACTGCCTGTAATGAGAACTTGAGAAGGGTGCCTGACGGAATCATGAAACGAAAGAGGATATGGATGAGCAGAAGTGCATACAAGAGAACAACCACTGCAAAAAGAAAAAAGAAAATAGAAAGAAAGAGCTTGTGTAACGTGCATCAAGAAAAAAGATGCAAACAGAATAAGGAAAGAGATAAGATTAAATCAGGCTGAGAAAATGTGAGCAGCTTTGACGGGAACGAAGCTGCTTTGGAAGTGGACGTGCAGCCCTGAAATGATTCAGGGCTAAACTTCAGTGGGGGGCGTGAGAAGGAATAATTTAGGATTTTTTAGAGATTTGCCAGGGAAGGTGCAGCAGATCGTTGCCACTCGAGTTTTCTGGAGTCTTTTGCAATTTGTCTTTTGTGCCCTTCAACATTAGAAACTTGATTTAAAAACCAGCATTTTCGCATTCCCAGGCACTTTCGTTTCTGCGAAATGCAGGTGCTGCTGCTGTTATTGTAATACCAGGCGTAGGGAATACAGGGTGTCCTACACCGGTCGCTTGGTGACCTTTGAGGTTACGACCAACCTGAAAAAGGGGACGCACAACTTGGATTTGAAATTCTGATGTTGGGCTTCCCTCCACGTCATGTGACCGGTCTTCAGGCACTCGAAGATCACATTTACAGACATTTGCAGCATCCCGCGGTCACATGTCCCCATTTAACAACAGTTTTGCTGAAAACTACACTCCAGTTTTCGACAAACTGCACCCCGAGCAAACTCCTGATTCACTTTATGACCTCTGCGTTAGTTTTACAACCGTTGCATTCACTTTACATGTTTGCTTAACAGCTGGCACAGAAAAGATGTAAAATTGGGTGAGCCACATGACCAACCCCATTTTACAATTGTTAAAGCATACGATCGTAATGGGCAGTCATATGTCGAGGACCACCTTGTAAATAGCTCCGCCATTATATTGTGCAGAGCAGCATGTGTTCCTAAAACTTCGTGTTCTTCCCTCATGTACAGATGCGTGGCTGGATACTATGGGAACCCAGCCCTATCCTTGGGTGGCCAATGCCGTCCTTGTCCCTGCCCTGAAGCTCCTGGTTCTGGGCGCCATTTTGCAGTCACTTGCCACCAAGACAACCTCTCTGGGACTGTCCTCTGCAGCTGCCTCGGAGGTTACACAGGCGAGTCCAAGTTTGGGGCGTAAGGATAGGTCTTCACTCGTCTTGTGGCTGGCTCTCTACACCACACCAGCTGAATGGGAAGAGGAGAACGTGATCAGGTCTGGGAGGCTTTGGAGGTTGGATCAGAAGGACCCAAAAGACCTGTGGTTGGGTTCTGTATGTTGGGGAGACAAGTGAGTTTGCTCCTGTTTGTGCCAGCCGCCACAACCGGCGCTCTTCTTTCACACAGGCCCACGCTGTGATGAGTGTGCTCCTGGTTATTATGGCAACCCCTGGCAGGTTAGAGGGCGATGCCAACCCTGCGCCTGTAACAACAACATTGATCTGGGAGACCCCAAGTCCTGCGATCGACGCACAGGCCAATGCCTTCGGTGCCTCCACCACACGGAGGGAGACCAGTGTCAACATTGCCACAGGGGCTATTACGGTGATGCCACTCAACGGACCTGCCGCCGTGAGTGTCTGCTGCAGCTACTAACTGCCTGGACTAGGACTTCAGGCTTCCTCCTCTTGGCCCTTGCCTTGGGGTCCATCCCTTCTCTAAACTGCATTCCGACCTTCAAGAAAAACCTCTTTTTCAGAAATCGTAAGGGCCATCTGTGGCTTCCATATTATTTTAACAGCGGTGCTCTGCTCTTACGTTAGCGTGAGACTGGATGTTTATTTATTTATTTATTTATTTAATTCATATGCCGCCGAAATCCAGAGACTCCCTTGGGGGTCCAAGTCTAGGTATGCCGTACGTAGCATTTATAGTTTTGTTGTTCCCAATCTCAAATCTCAACATTTTGTTACCCCCAGTCTCAAATCTCTAACCGGTGACGTAACCTATCCGTTTTTAATGGGCAAGACTAGTGCTAAGACCTTTGGAAATATACATGAAGCCCGCATGCCAGAATTTGCTGGAGAAACTGCTTTTAATTCTGCATCTAGTTTCTCCTTCAGAAAATCGGTTTTCTGTTTATCTAAAAAAAGGGGGGGATTAATGCCTGGTCCTCATTTTTGTTGATAAGCGGGACTAGGAAGGATCCATGAGGCAGGATAAGTCCGAGAGCAAGGAGTTTTGTTTGCTTGGTTTCTATGGCTTCCTTGCAGACATTGAGGTAGCTGACAACTAGATTGTTTTTGCTGCCCCTTCATGCTTTGCATGCACACACAATGCTACTAAAACATTAATGCTAACCTATAATATATCCCAGCCGTCTCAGAAAAAAAAAGTTTTACTATATGGCTCTATATGAGACTTGCTTTTTTAATTAATGTAATATTTATCTACTTTTCTGTAAAGATGTCTTGATCTACCAGTTAATTTTTTTTTTTTCCTCCAGAAAAGTGGCTGGATATTAATTTCTTTCCCCTCCCTGCAGGCTGCTCTTGTAACTATCTGGGCACTATCCAGAGCAAATGCTCTTCCCAGGAGCAGTGCCAGTGTGATCGGTACAGTGGACAGTGCCAGTGCCTACCCAATGTCCAAGGACAGAACTGTGACCATTGTGCCCCCAACTTCTGGAACTTAACCAGTAGGCAGGGCTGCCAGTCATGTGATTGCCACTCCTATTACTCCTTGAGCCCTGCTTGTAATCAGGTCAGTCTGAGCTCTGTGCTAGGCAAAGCATGTGTAGATGTCTTGGTCAATGTTGTGCAGAAAGTTGGGGACCTTCTAATGTTGAAGAACATTGGGTAGGCTAGAACCTGGAAGACCCCAGCTTGGTGGGAGCTTCTTGGCTGATAGGCTGGGAGGGGGAGGAGAGTTTAAATCATGTCATAGGCTTGATAAGAGGATAAAAGCAGGCTGGAGGTATGGTGTTTGCATTGCCTTCATGTGCAAGTTCATGTGCACACATGTGGAAGTTATTTCAAGATCTATGTAGAAACACTGATCTGCTTGGACATCAAAATAATTTGCTGTTCTTGCAAGAGCCCGACATAGTCAGGTCACCATAAAAAATAGACTGGAATATGATTCATATTGGAGAACCTACTACAGGTCGTCCTTGACTTACGACCATAATTGGGACCAGAATTTTCATTGCGAAGCAAGGCAGTTAAGTGAGTCACAACTAACTTTATAAATATTTTTGCCATGGTTGTTAAGCCAATCACTGCAATTGTAAATGAATTAAGAAAATCTGGATTCCCCCATTGATTTTGCTTGTTGGCAGCCAGCTGGGAAGGTCATAAATGACAATTACATAACTCTGGGACACTGCGACCATCATAAATACATGCTGGTTACCAAGTGCCCAAATTCTGATCACATACTTTGGGGACTGATCGAAAATCACTTTTTTCATTGATATTGTGACTTTGAATGGTCACTAAACAAATAGCCAAGGACTACCTGTATTCTTTGCAACTGCTATCTCTGCTGCAGCTACTGTACTGTTCTTCTCTCCTGCCTCCTTAGAGCAAAGTGGCTACAGCAAAGTCCAAACTTCAGCCCGCTATGAATTTAAATGGTTTTGAACAAAAAGCCAGATTGTCCCAAACTAGGTGTTGTGCAACATGGGAATGATAATATTTACCTACCTTATAAGTTTGTTGTCATTTCTTTCACGTTGCCACTACGCAGATAATGTCAGAGTTTCAAGTAGTCCAGACCAAAACTATAAATACTAATTTACCTTTGTTGTAAGATTACAGTAACAGAATCTTGCAAGTTTGAAAGCACTTCTCTTCCTCCCTGCTTTTATTAATTTAATTGATTTTTATCTGACCTTTATTATAGTTTATGAATAACTCAAGGCAGCAAACATATCTAATATTCTTCCTTCTATTTTCCCCACAACAACCCTGCGAGATGGGTTGAGCTGAGAGAGAGTGACTGGCCCAAAGTCACCCAGCCAGTTTTTCATGCCTAAGGCAGGACTAGAACTTGTGGTCTCCTGGTTCCTAGGCCAGCACCTTGACCACTACACCAGACTTGACTACCCGAGAACTAGCGGGGTCCCTTTGGAGACCCTTTCTCCACCGCCATCCCTCCTTTAGACTCAGATTTCTCTTACCAGACCATTGTCTAGGCTGCGGCTCTTTCTCTTCCCTCCCAAGGTTAATCTCACATCCCATCACAGATAATATGTTCTACGTGTTATGGTTCCCGTTACCTCTAACAAGAAGAGAATCAGGAGCTTTACAGAGAATGTACTTCAGCATTTTTTAATATTAGACAGTCATTGTTATTGCTGGTGCCACTTCTCCTCCTCCTGCCTCCTATCCCATGCAGCACATCTCTGCCTCTGCCCTTGAGAACAGCCTCGGGTCCTCTAATGGAGCTTGCCTTTGTAGTTCACAGGGCAGTGCCAGTGCCGGCCAGGATTTGGAGGCCGTACCTGTTCAGAGTGCCAGGAGAACCACTGGGGCCAGCCAGGTCAGCAATGCAGAGGTAAGGTCGAAAGCAAGATGTGGAACTTTGTCAAAATGACGAGATTGCAAATTTATCTCGGGCGAGGGGGAATTGGTGGGTTTCTTTTAAAGGAAAAAAAATGCCCTAGATCTAGTGGACTCTTAATATTCCTATTTAAGCCCATTAAAAAAACAACACCCAAATACAGTGGTGCCTCACAAGACAAGATTAATCCGTTCCGGAAGAACGCTCTTAGCACAAAATGCTTGTATAGCAAAACGAGGTTTCCCAAAGGAAACAATGGAAAGTCGGATAATCCGTTCCACGCCCCCAAAAATATTCACCAAAAAATCATTTTCAATGGAATTT
>JANHZU010005096.1:80121-90890 GCA_032468055.1 Acrochordus granulatus | reverse complement strand
TGGTTTGATCTCCTTGCAGTTGCAAGGATTCTCAAGAGTCTTCTCCAGCATCACAATTTGAAGGCATCAATTCTTCAACGCTTAGCTTTCCTTATGGTCCATCTCTCACAGCCATACATTAATTACTACTGCGAAAATCATAGCATTGATTATATGGACCTTTGTTGGCAAGGTGATATCTCTGCTTTTTCATATGCTGTCTAGATTTGCCATAGCTTTCCTCAAAAAGAGCATCTTTTAATTTAATGGCTGCAGTCACTGTCTGCGGTGATCTTGGAGCCCAAGAATGTAAAATCTGCCACTGCTTCCATTTCTTCCCCCTCTATTGCAAGGAAGTGATGGGATCGGTTGCCATGATCACAGTTTTTCTAATGTTGAGTTTCAAGCCAGCTTTTGCACTCTCCGCTTTCACCCTCATCAAGAGGCTCTTTAGCTCTTCTTCACTTTCTGCCATTAGAGTGGCATCATCTGCATATCTGAGGTTGTTGATATTTCTCCTAGCAGTCTTAATTCCAGCTGGTGATTTATCCAGCCCGGCATTTTGCATGATGTACTCTGTTTATAAGTTAATCCAGTCCTTTAGAAATATTTATTTTTCATTACCTTACTTTTCTCATTTATTTGGGTCATTTAATTTTTACCATATAAATGGTATCACTTAATGCCCAGTTCTTCACATGCGTACAAAAAATAGGAAAATTGAATTGTCTTTTTAAAATAAATTTACATATACTGTTTGATTTTAGATATTAAAATATGTATTTTTGTAAAGGTTTTTTTTATTTTTTCCTGAATTTTCCTTTGTAAAGCAAAGCTTAAAAACAAAGAATTAAAACGTTTTATCCTTATGATCCTCTTTCAGAATTTTCCTTTTTAGTTTGCACTATGTATTGTCACTGTACATATACTTAGACATATATATGGTCTTTGTTACTCATAATATGAACCAAATTGATTACAGAAGTTATTGAGTTATATCTTGCCGTACCATGTTATCTCCTTATATAATAATTTATTTCAAAAGTGTTCTGGTTGTCATAAAGGCTCAGTTTAAAAGAATCTCCAAGTTAGAAGAAAATCTCTTAATTCCAGTGGGCTTCTTGATTGCAAGTCACATCAGTAGAAGTGATGGAGACTCAGTTGTTCCCATGGGGAATATAATTATCAGGCTAATCATGCAACATGTTATATATGAATAATGATGATAAATCACAATATAATTATAATATTTAAATATGAAAGAGTTGGTATTGAGGTATTAATTTTCAGATGCAACTTGCTTTATTTTGGGGTTGCAAATGACATTAAATTTGGATTTCACATTCCAGAAGCAAAGAGCATTCACTCCATCTTGTATTTGTATTTTTGTTTTTACATTGCAGATATATCAGTGGAGGGAAAACTCTGTGATTCCGATATTATAGCAGATTGCACAGTTGGAGACCCCGTGAAGCTGGAAGTGAAATTGACCAATTGGAGCAAACACAGTGTGGGACCTTTTTTTCTCACTGTGATCCCATACCAAGATTACCAAAATGGTGTCCACAATTACGATCTCCAAGATGGCATAACTTTTGTTGGATCCAACACCTTTCATATTGATACAGTAAGTCCAGGTTTGATTATTCTGGCTCCAACTTAAAAACTTAAAGAAAGGAATATCAGTAGCATTCTGTGCTATTTTATTCAATGTATTCTGCAAAAGTACTTTGGAATTTCTCACCTTATCACAAGTTTAAAAAAATAAACATAGTGCTAGAAGAAGTAGGGAAGAAGTAGGCCCAGATAGCTCAGTTCTAACCTAAGGATTTATTGAAGCTTCAAGGTTACAAGAATTTCTCCAAGTGCCAGCCCACACCTGCTCTCCCCCAGATACGGTTAACAGTCTTCATGAGAATTCGGACCTCTGGCGTTTGTGCATGTGTAATGACTCAAGGCTGCACCTTCTCCTTACACTTGGTTCAGTCCTTTGTTTTCCCTACACATAGATCTATTTGTTCATCTGCTTGCTTGCTTTGCTTGCTTACTTATATATTGTTTTTAAATTTGTACTTCACTTTGAATTTATTCCAACACCTAAAATGTCTTACCACAATAAAAAGTACACAGTGTAAAAGAAAAAAAATCAATACAATTAAATCAGTCCTAAAATAGATTTTGGTCTGGGTAGAGCCTCTGTTTGATTGTGTGTTCCAGAGCTGGTGCTGAGGAAAAAACACTTCTTGAGATTTTATCATTCAAACTGAAATATCATCTTAACTTTGGATCCAGTTTTATTGCAGTGGCCAGGGTCCCACTACCAATTTGTTAGATTAATTGGGTCTCTCCCTTGATAAGCATGATTGTATGACTGTTGTGGTTGTAGGAGGGATGCTACAAAGTACAGTATCCAGGCTTTCCTTTAAAATCATGTGGAATTTTTCAAGATACAAAGAGGCTAATTTGACTGCCGTTGACCAAGTAATTCTTGGATTCTCTGCAAACCATATTTGGAGAACTCAAAACCTAAGCTTAAAATATGAGCTCTTTTTTAATGCTCGGTGGAGAAACTGAGCACACACATGATGTTCATATATTTTACATCTTTGTAATCTGCTCATATTCTTCAATTCTTCTCCTTCAGGTTAAGCCTACAGAAAACTCTGTGTGTGTTGGAGCTCTTCTTTTTCTCTGCACGGGTGACTTTTACTTGAACATTACGTTCCATGAAGACAAGTCAAGCAAGGAGTTTCCCGCTTCATGGTTTTGCCTGCCGAGCATTCACATCCGAGCGGGGCACTCTGTGATCCAGACCAAGCTGTAATGTAAATGTGTAGTGTAACATGCATTAGCCCCCTTGCTCAGCAAGGCTGGGCCTGAGTTCTCTTTTGCCTCTTTCTTGTTTTCCACTCCAAGGTTTCTACATGCCTTAGAGAGGGACGTTCAAATTCTACCTACAGGTAAGCTAACTGACAGTTGCTTTTGCTCATTTGAGAAGAGGCAGTTGTGTATACCGAGGAACTGAATTTTCTTCATTCAAAAAGGTTTACAGGATGATTTCTTTTTCTAGAAGTATGTTTCAGTTACTGTTTAAGAGATAACACTGAACTGTAACCACTGATTTTTGAAAAAAATAATTTTCAAATTAATTGAATCAATGTTTGTCTACATGGATGATGTCTATAAAGTTATCTTAATCTACACCATGACCTGCACTTCTACATTCTTTTTCTCTGTTTACTTCAACTTTCTGTATTCTTTTGAACTTTTAAAAATATTCTAGAATCTTTGAACTGTGCAGGATATGCAAGTCTCTTTTTTTTCCTTTGCTGGCCAAGACAGCGTCAATTCTCAAGATTGGATTTAAGTATAATTCTTGAAATTTAGATATCTTTTTTTTGGAAACTAATCCACAGTTAAGGCTATTGTGGCAAAACATGATTGGATAAGTCCACCAAGATGTCAAATTCCTGTTTTTGCTTTGCCAATTCTGATCATCTTGAGTTTGCAGCCTTTGAAAATGTACTTAAGAGACAATTTTGCTCCTTTTCAGCTGAATTTCAGAAGCATTTGACACAGATAAGCCTTTGTGTAGTTGAATGAACTCATGCTCAAACTCAGTATATTTTTTAAAAAAGTAGCATATTATAAGAAATGCAGAACCTATGGTCTCAACCATGTGCTGCTTCTTAGGAAGAAGACTGGATAAAGCTTCCAGTACGTGTATTTTTTTTTCTCCTTTTCTCTGCTTCTTCAGTGGAGAGCAAAGGCATCAATTTGCGTTTGATTTAGGCAATGGCATTTGCTTGCCAGGCATGTGCAGATGGAAGCAGAAGGAATGGCCTGCCAAGGAAAAGAATTTCAAATAATTATAGTCCATCCCAGTTCCCTTTATCTGCTATCAATTACACCTGCTATGAACTGCCATTTGTACAAGCTTTCATGGGACCATAGTTTCTCCCATGGATTCTAAGAAGAGTGATTAGGTCACTTTAGAGACAGTTCGCTCCAGCCAGCTGCTGCTTCCAACTAAAACAGCCAAACTTTCTAATTCAGTGTGGTGTATCTGTATTTCAGTGTATGGTCTTTCCTCCAGAGCTACTGTTAAAAAATACAAAATATTCTCCATTTTTTTATGAAGATTGTTAATATAAAATCCCATCCCTTTACAAAATGGATTCATTCTGATCTCTCATTTTTTCCTTTTTTTTTTTTTGGCGAAAGTCACAGCTTAATTTTTGGGTTTTTTTTTTCAACTAATCAAAATCATATTTCAGCACTACAAGGTAATGGGATTGGAAGCTAAATTTGCACTGGCTTCAATGGATGTTGATTTAGGACTGAACTATTTTTTTTTAAAGTACTGAAGTCAATCAGTGGCAATAGAGCAAAAAGGTCAAGATTAAAGGCTACAAGCCAGTTGCATGAATGATGCTTACCTAAGAGATATCTTTCTCCCTTTACATTTCCACCCTTCTTTGCTCAGTGCATATTTGCTTCATATCATCCAGTATTAAGTGGCCATCTCAGAAACACATGGAGCAGAAATCCTGATTCTGCATTTTCCTTTGCAAAGAGGATATTGTATTATGCATCTTTCCTCCCTTTTAGCAACACATAGTTTTCCTATTTCACTTGGATACAGGTCTCTCCTGCTGATACAGGTCTCTCCTGTTGAGAATCAAGGTTCATAAAGGCCAAATCTGTAAAAAAATGCCATATTTAAAATGTTTCTGGAATTGGAGCATTTGCACCTATTGGTTCAGATGCTGGGTTTGTCGGCAGGAAGGTCAGCAGCCCGAGTTTGAGACCCAGGCACCACATAACAGGGTGAGGTCCTGTTATTCGCCCCAGCTCCCATCAACCTAGCAGTTCAAAAACATGCAAAATGCGAGTAGATAAATAGGTACCACCTAGGTGGGAAAGGTAACAGCATCCGTGCGCCTTGACAAATAGTCATGCTGTCCACATGGCCATGGAAGCATCTTGAGACAAACACTGGTTCTTCAGCTATGAAATAGAGATGAGCACTTTCCCCTAAAGTCAGACATGAATGAAAGGGGAAACCTTCACCTTAATATAATCTCTACATTTAGATTGGATTTTACTTAGCATATTTTAATCAGAAAAATCAATCTGCAGTCCATTTTGACATGGGGGAAAATCTACATTTTACTTTATTTCTTTTCTCACCCAGTTGAACACTGGTACTTATAGTGATTATCTGATAATGGAGACATTGGCAGCCTCAGTGTTAAATTCACATTTATAAAATCACTGGATTTTTTCTATCCAAGTCTTACAAGAGCTGCGCTTACCTTTCAGTGCAACATGATCTAAAAAGTCAAAATCCATGTGCGGTTTCTTCAACAAGTTGCCTGCTGTTACTACCTGTACTGCTTGCTTTGGATGAGCAGCTGACATTTTCAGTTGTGCTAAATGATTGATTAAGAGGTTAGGGTTGCTCATCAACCAATATCACAAGACCATTTCCAAATCAGCAAATGTTGCTGCATTGACTTTATTCTTTCATTTGTGAGCACTTGCAACTTGCTTCATGTTCCACCTCACAATTCAGAAGCTGCTTTTCAGCAAAATTTGTTTAATAATAAATAATAAAGTAACTTTCCAAAGTAGTTCCATTCGAGTAGCATCTCCTTCTTTTCTTGTTCACTTGAATGATTATTTGGTTTGGCATTTTCCCACTCTGCTTGCACAAATCTGACAAAGAGACACAACGTTGGTTCTAGTACTTTGAGAATCCTGAAAATGATGAGTTTCTAGTTAGAGGTAAATTTTTCAATGTTCTAATAATTATTTCACAGATTGCATTTGGTGTATTCCAAAGGAAGTTGTAAGCCCACTTCTGTTTTATTTCTCAATCTTTTATACATTTAAGTCTTCAATATGTTTAAATTCTATTGGAGTTTCCTGCAGAGAGTGCAGTTAAAAGATAGCATCTCCATGTATGTATGTGTAAGTTACTATCTTTAACTTCTTGATTTCATTACCTCCTAATGATGTATGCAATGGGTCAGCTCTCTCTTGTAAATCTGATGTGACAACATCAAATGAATTAAGCCCTTCCTTGTTTTAAACTCTGTTACAAACTCAGGACTGAATTTGCCCTGTTCTGTGTATGCTAGGCAAATTGAAATCATAAATTATCTGAACTTGTCAAATAAATAGCTTTTGAGGGTTTTTTATCTGATTGCTTGACTGTTGTTTATTTTTGTTGTGATTTTTATCATTTCTAATTACATGCTCCCTTGCAGCAGATATAATCTGGAGCAGTAAAGAAGCATTTCAGATTCTCTCTCAATCCGATACTATCAACCCTTTTTTTTAAATACAGGGTTTCTTGAAATAAATATTATTCAAGGAACCTTCCCTAAAGAATATATCTATGGCTGTGCTCTGGCATCTTGAATTTAAAATTGTGTAGGAGGTGCAATCAAGCATGAATCCATTGGGAGGCTCTGATTGTGATTTTTCTTATGGCTTTTGAAATTAAGGAATGGGTATAATTTATCAACTGTCACAAAGTATTAACTATTAACATTTGCCAACCACACAGTCTCTGAGACCTAGTTTTCACTCTTGGCTGTTAGTACTTTGAGCTTCCCTCTTTGTTGGAGAAATTCCCAAGCCATTTGAAGAGTTGGGGCAAGATATGGTGGCCAAGATACATAGTCCCAGAATGGAAAGATCTGGACCAGTGATCAGTTACCTCCTAGGCACCATTTAAGGACCGGAGAGTCATCTTGATTTTTCTGAGATGGGCTCTTCCACTAGGGAACTCTTTTGAAATTGCCCTCCCCACCAGAAACTAAGCTATTGGATATGTGGGAGGGACCCTTCTCTTTTGTGGTCTTCCAGCCTATGGATCTCCCTCCTCCAGTGCATTTCATTCCCATATTAATCCTAAACTCATTTGTAATTTTTAGGACAATGTTATAAAAAAATCTCTTTTGCCAGGTATTGAATTTTCAATTATTTTCAATTATTTTAAAATAAGCATTTAAAATAAGCATAGTGTTGGTTTTGAATGAATCCATTTTGTTTGGTGGTTTTTGTATTGTTTGCTTAAGGGTTTGAATAAACAGAAAGGCATGGTATGCTTTCAAGTAATGCATGATTGATTCATACATAGATTAGACTCACATAGGAGATAAATATGGGATTGGAAATTAGGAAATCCTGTAGGAATAGCAAATTCTACTCATCTCAATTTTAGATTAAAATGAATTCAAGAAAAGCTTGTTTTCAAACCTTAGTTTATACCTTTTGCAGATATGCTATGCAGGAGAGGCAAGTTTAAAATTGCCAGTGTTCATTCTCAGCAGGTTCACCCATTGTACCAAGTCAGGATTTGCTTAGCCAAGGTGTTCTGAATAAACCACAATTAACATGGTCCATACAAGATATCAAGACTAAGATGCCTGAATATAGTTACAGCATTCAGTAATAGTTCTGATCCCGCATGGGTTCATTGTAAGAATATTCAACAATCTACAATGCTACTAATATAAATTAGCCATATACTCCCAACAAGTGCATACCTTGATCCCTTGGAGGGAACCCATGCAACCCTCAGTCTATGAAGGTCTCCTGGAACAACCAGGCCTTCAGCACTCTGTGGAAAGCTAGAAGAAGGGGCTTCATATGCCCACATCAACACACAGGTGATGCTTTAACGCAATGTTTCTCAACTTTGGCAACTTTAAGATGTATGAATTTCAACTCTCAGAATGCTGGGAGTTGAATCCACACATCTTAATGTCACTGTACCCAACCACCTACAGATGGATTGGCCTGACCCAAGAAACCCGAAGAAATGGGATGGCAGTTATTTTGTTATTCAGTGAAACTAGGGGGATTGCCCATCTGCTTGTTCATATTCCATCCACCAAATTGAAGCATCTGGTCCCAGTCAGACCTGGAATCCTTTCTGAACAAAAGAAGTAGCATTCTCATCATTTTAACAGCTGTTTTCTTTCATGTTTTTTAGTGTACATTGATCTATCCGATCTACTTCAAAGTATCAGGGCCATCCTGGGGCTACTCAAAGGCTAATTCGTTAAAAGGATTATTGTTCTGAGTATCTGGTGTTGCTCTCCTCCCCACCCGTGCCCCTCCAGCACACTGTCCAATTTGGCAGCTGCAATCCCGTCTTCTATCTCAGTGTACATCTTGTACGTTAATGGAAATGTGTCAGCCGCAATGCTTATTGCTTTATAACTAGGCTCTGCTGATTGAAAAATCGACATCATCATCTTTGCTTTGAAGGCAGAGACAAGGGCAGCCATTGGTGGCTCTGCTGGGTGCCGATTGCTGAACAAACAGGTGTTGGCGGACCAAATCCGGCAAACTTGATTAGCCCCATTGTGTGCAGGGCAACTGGGGGAGCCTCTGGCATAAACAGTGTTTAAATATGTAAGAGGGGTTAACGGGCTTATAATAGAGTGAAAGTGTGCAGATGTGTTGTGATCCATTGCGCTCATTCTCCCTCTTAAAACGAGCTTGCTAATTCTGAAATTAAGAATGTCTTTGGGCCCCTTTTTTTTTGCAAGATTTCTGTTTCAGTTTTGGTGGTTGATGAAAGAGAAATCCACTGGAACTCCTTTTGCCTTCTATCAGGTCCAGCTGCTTTTCCATTTAGTCCATGGCTGCCTTTTCTAACTGGCAGTCTAGTCTTTCCTAACTAGAGTCTGTCTGGAATTCTAAATACTAGTTTACTGGCAGAGGCGCCTCCAATCACTTGACATCATATTTTTTAGGTAATAGTGCCAGAGATTGAATTGGAGACCTTTGGCCTGCGGAGCACACAATCTCAGCTCTAGTATCTCTCGAGTAGGTGAATTCTCCACACACATGACACTCTGGCATTGAGCTTGCTTACGGGGCAGAAATTATTTTGGTCGCTTTTGCAGATAGGCTTCATTAGAAGCCAGACAGAGGAAATGTGCCCGAATCATTTATTTTCAGTACCACACACTACTGTATTTTTCTAGAGTGGAATTTGCAAAAATAGCAGTCCAAGGATCATCCACACTCTCGATCCAACGCCTGATCCTCTACACCAGTGTTTCTCAAATTTGGCATCTTTTAAGAAGTTTGGACTTCAGCCCCAGCATGCTAGCTGGGGGATTCTGGGAGTCAAAGTCCAGACATCTTAAAAGTTGCCAAAGCTGAGAAACTCGGCACTGTACAATCCTGTTTCTTTAACTTCTTAGGCTCAGACGTGCATATGACTGTAGCCATAACATGAAGAGACCCCTGCTACTTGGAGGGAGAAATTATTGCAGACATAGACAAAACATTAAAGCACAAAGATACCACATTGACAACAAAGGTGTGCCTTGTCAAGGCCATAGTTTTCCCTGTTAGATACGACTATGAAAAATGGACTTAACCAGAATTAAGAATTTATGCCTTTGAAATATGGTGCTGGAGAAAATGGTTGAAAATATTTTGGATCTCAACCTTGCTCAAAGAATCCATTACCACGATGAAGCGCATATCTCCGAGATAACAAGAAATCAACTTAATAACCCTATCGAATGTGCAGTGAGATTTCCATAATGGTTACCACTGATCTACCTTCATTAACTCTGCTTAATTTAAAAGCTCGGCATCACTCCGTAAAACTATTTTAGTGAAGGGATTCTTAACAAAGTTGCTGGCTGCTGAGGAAATTAACAACATGTAAACAACAATTAAAATTAACAAATTAAATTAACAATTAACAGCATGTAAAAATTCCGCAGGAAAGATAGTTGCGTTATCATCACCACCACACCATACTGTTCTTCCCAGAAAAGTCCAAAGCCTTATAAAAACGAGAAAAAATCATAAAAACTGTCTTCATAAAAAGATCTGAAGCAATCAACAGTGAACACAAATTCCCATAAAAGAAGACAATTTAACCACAGGAGGACAACATTTTAAAGAGTTTGCCTAAAGGCAATCCAAAGAAAAAGAAAAAGGCAGCCTATTAGATTATTGCTATCTTGCAGATGCCCAGTTGAATAAATACGTATTTAATTGATCTTTGAAGCAAGAAGGCTTGGGAATCGAGAATTTCTGTCCCGTGTCCCCCCCCACACACAGCTTAAAAACTGGGGACTATCTCCGTCTTCAGAAGCATTTTTCTCACCTTGCCCTGCGTGAGAACAAAGGCAGTGTGTTGGCACTCCTGAAGCGCTCAGCAAAGGCCACAAGTATCAGTGGCCAGATATATGGTAACGGATTTCCCATAATTTCCAGCCACCATTACCTTTGGGTATTGGAGTCCAATATGCTGACAAGCAACTAGGCAGGGAAATCTGCAGCGCATTAAATACTTAAGAAACAACTTCCAGAAGGAAGCCAGAAATTGCTTTCATGATCTTTGCAAGGGGATGGGACCAACTTTGAGCGAAAAAGGCAACTTTCGTGCCCTTCTGCCAAGTGAGAGTAAACTCTTTGGTTTCTCTGCTAAATTAGGAATCGACTGTCAGAAAGTTGCATATACAAGGCAATGATGTCATCCTAAAATGATGGATGTTCCCTTTCCCACCTTCCTCAAATTATGGACTGAAGCTGATAGATAAGACGGGAAGGTGCCCGACCTGGGTGCAATCTGAAGGGAAGACCATGAGGGCGCAGAGCTAAATTGGCTGAGCTTGTGAGCAGAGCTCGGAGCGGTTTGAGGCACTGCCGGGCTTTGACTTTTTTTCATCCGTACTGAAGCTTTCCAAAACACAGAATAAACACCGAGAGGTCCATAAGGAAACAAAGCAAGATGG
>JANHZU010005096.1:58017-80021 GCA_032468055.1 Acrochordus granulatus | reverse complement strand
AATCCAATCCAGATGCCTGTTTTTTAAACTTTCGTTGCGATGCAATTACCCTGGATGAATGAGAGTCTTCACAGACATTGCTAACTTTTATATATTTCTCTCATGCCTCCGAGGATGAGTTTTAGTGTAAAATTCGAAAGCTAAGGCTAATAAAAACGGGGATTTCTAAGTCCCGGTGGTCAACATGATTTCAAAAGAAATTCTCCTTTGCTCCCGCGAAGAGCTTCATCTCCCCCATGAAAAAATGATCTTGATCCTGATCCTTTCCTCCCACATCAGGTGCCCATGTTGTTTTGGAGCCGTGCACTCATGTCTTACTGATTGACCTCTCAGAAGCCTGCCAAGTCATGGTGAAAACTTGGCCAGCCCTGTATTTCAGTTTGACCATCAGTGATCTTCAGTTGTTTGCATCGCAAGGATAGTGGGAATATCTTTACCTAGCGGCAAGCTCAACCTTTCCTCTCTTCAGTGTCTGCTTCCAAATCCCTTTTGACTCCCGTCTTTGCGGGTCGATAATCAAATCATTAGAAAGGGACTCAGTGGACTAATTGGCTCGGTTCGTAAACACATTTCGAAGAGAGATTGCACACAGGTAGCGAGCATGAATCATCTAGCAGAGACTCCAAATAGCCACTTTTTCTGAACTGGCTGTGGCTTCTTGTGGTTTTTGCCCCATGTTGTGGGTGACCATGATTTTTCATCGTTCTCTGGTGGGGAATTGTGCCACGAGCAAAAGACATGACAGCATTACTAAGGACAGTTTTGAAAGAAGACATTACTCTTTCCAAAAGCTTAGAAGATTTCATTAAAGCTAATGCAATTCTCCCCTGGACACCAGCAATAAAAACTTACTCTTGAGATGGTGTAATAAGCCTTATTATTCATATAATTGTCATGACTGGATTCATTTAAGTACACAGTATACCCTGGACGGGGAAGGGGAAAGCAATCTGCGTAATTTTTGCAGCTTCCTTGAAAATAAATAAATTAATCATGACTTTTTTTTCTTTTTTCTTTTACAAAGTGTGAGAACAGCTGCATAAATGCATCAGCATGGTGGTGGCTTTTAATAGAATTTGGACAAATTCCTGGAGAGCTGGTCTGTAAACATATAGTGAGACAGATTTTATGTTTTTTTATATTTATGGACTTTGAATTCTGAGGCTAACTGTCCCAAGTGGTTTAATCTGAACTAGAAAGACAGGGTGCGAGTGAGGGTTGACAACAAAACGATGAGAATCATCAAAATTAGGTGGATTACGAAGAGGAAGGGTCTTCTGGCATTCATAGAAGAGAATGTTGGATCAAGTCAGCTTTCCTCCTTCTGAACCCTCTATTGGAGTTCACCTCCTAAAGAACATAGTTTGCGGGAAATTTTGAGACTGATCACCCCAATATCACTCCAAATATCTAAAAGTAGCAGGTTGAAAGAAGCTAATTAAGTGAACTTTATTCTAGCCAAGTGGGGCTCTCCTGATGTTTTTATTTTACTTGAATGTGGTGAGCTCCAACTTCCATGTTCTATTAGTTCCAATCAGCAGTGACAAATAGCTAAGAAGGATGCACAGTGTAATCCAACACTATCAGGCTATTTCCAAATTTTGCTTCGCATGTAAGTCAAGAGACCTTGGGGCAAAAAATTTGGTTATCTGTTTATTGTTCAGGTAGTCCTCAACTAACTTACAACCACAATTGGGACTGGTATTTCTATTGCTAAGCAATGTGCTTGCTAAGTGAGTTGCACCCAATTTTATTTATGACCTTTTTTGCTTCACTTATTAAGTAACATGTGCAAGCATTAATAGATGAATCTAGCTTCCCCTATTGACTTTGCTTGTTGGAAGCTGATCGAGAAGGTTGCAAATGGCAGTCACGTGATTCTGGGACACTGCATCTGTCCTAAATATAGTTGCCAAGCACCCCAATTTTGATCCTGTGACTGCAGGGATGCTATGACAGTCATAACTGTGGACCAGCCATAAGTCTCTTTTTTCAGCCTTGTCATAACTTCCAATGGTCATTACATGAATGGTTATAAGTCAAGGACTATCTGTATAGCTTATAGTTTGATCTTTGCATAGCTAAAGACTTCAGGAACATCTAGGGACAAGAGATAAACTGCAAGGAGTAATATCTGTCTCCTCCACTGAATTACTTGCTTTCAGGAAAGTCTGATTACCTAAAAATATAATCCACAGGGGGACCCTTTGAAGCAGCTACCGTAGAGCCTTCTTGTAGATGGAGAGTCACTAAAGAGTTAATACCTTCTGACAGATTTCAGAAATGTCATTTGAATATAACTCCAATCTCTTTTCAGTCTGTGGCTTGTTAGGAAAAGACACTTCAGAGCACATGGAGCATGGACTAGTAGTTGCTGCAGTTCTTCAAAGCAGCTTTGTTTTTTTCTGTGGTTGCATGGCTGGCTTCTCCATCTGCCACAAGAACTTGGAAAAAGTTGCAGCTGCTTTAAAACATTGCTAGCAGGTGCTAGGTTCATGCATTCTCTCTTTTGGAATCAGATCTGAAGGAGTGTATTAATTAGCGTAAAATAGTCTGCCTTAAATGCATCTAAGGGTGAGGGTGACAACTCAGGATTGGACTGAGCATGAGTCCAAACTATTTAGCTGCTTATGGGATGGATAGCAGCCTGCCTTGCAGCAAGACATTCTGGGGACACTAGGATAGAAGCACGCACGAGATTGCGAAGTCAGTCAAATAGGTTTTACAAAGACTGCCTTGAAAGTCAAAACAGTAGAACCGAAAGAAAACTTCCCGAGAGGTTAGTTTGAAAAGTGGTTCTGACAGCTTTTTATTTATGCTCCTTGTAGCTTGCAGTTGAGCTAAATCAGTGCAAAAGTTCAGCTGAGAGATGGTAATGATTGTGGATGCTACACTTGGCTAGCATTAATGTTGGGTAGCTGGTTTTTGTTTTACTGCTAAACATGTTGTCCAGTACGTGATTTAGTGTATTGGAGGAACCCAGAAAATGGATTTGTTCCACAACCAAGTTACGTGTTGTGAGACACAATCACCCTCTTTTAAGAGTTAATTAAACAACAACCAACAAATAAACGGGAGGAGGAGGAGGAGGAAGAAGAGAAGCATGTAGAGTATGAATGGTAAACTGATGGTTCACGGTCGCTTGGGAGCTGATCTGATCTGAGAAGGCTGCATTCTGGAACAAAACTTTATGTTTTATTCTTAAATTCCTTACGTTGTTGGCAAGGAAAAGGTCCTGTGGCTTTAGCTCAAAATCAGGTTATTATTTTCACGAAGCCGGACATAGCATCCTGCAGTCTGCGTGTGCATAACTCTTCTGGCACGAAGGGAGCGCAATGTTGCAGTGGCAGAGACGCAGCGTCTGTGTCTACTTGACATAATTGCCAGCGGCAGGCAGAAAGCAGTGCATTACTGACTGAGACAGTGTGATCAAATAAAGTTCTTTTTCAGCGCAGAATGATTCAGAGGAGTGCGGCTGTTGGAACGCAAAATGAAGAGGCTTGAATTTCAGAAGTATGAAGATGTCGTGTTGATGCTCTTGGCTTATGAACGGGAAGCGCTTTTGATGGTTTCTTGCTGACAGTCTCTTGAATAATTAGAGCCAACTGAGAAGTACCTTGTAGCTGTAGCCTCCGGAAAACGCATGGCCAGCTGGACCTCAAAACACAAAATGCTCATTGTCGCATGAGCAGGTATGACGCCAACAAGCCAACATACAGTACGTAGGGACAGATCTTCAGTGGTGGGGAGAATCCCCCCACCAGCTTGATAAAATACATCTATTCTTTGGGACACTCGCAAATTCAGGGCTGAACGCTCAGCCCTCCTTGGGGAAACAATAACACCAGAATGATTTTTTGTTATTCATCCTATTTTTCATAGGTCCGACAAAGAGAATTCGATGTGGGTGCCAAACTCTTTGAAAAGGAACATAAAGCAATACAAAAATTAAATCAAGAAGAAAATGAATGACTTAAAATATATGAAAAGCATTGTTTTGGTATGACGTGGGCAACGAAAATGAATACTCAACTTCCAAAATGTAAAATGTCTGGGAGAAGAAATAGCTTAGTTTTAATTGGACTCCTGGTGACTTTATGTACCTATCCATGGTTTTCTTGGCAAACACGCAAAAGTGGTTTGATTTATTTTTCAAATTTAAGTACTTACTATCTCACTCTCAGAGTCAGATGTCATTAACTCATTCTGGGATGTTTGCTTTGACCTCCCAGTCTAGCCTATAATCCTGGGATTTCCTGGTGATACCCGTTCCAACTTCTAACCAGGGTTCACCCATTCGGGATGATCTTTCAGGAAGGTCCGTCAAGCACTCCCATCAGTGCATTCCAGAAACGTAAACCTGCTATGTCCAAGTAGTGGAAAGTTCTCCCGTTCGAGCCAGCTACAAGTCTTGAGTTGATCCGTTGTCAATTCCTTACTCCCATCCACCTACCTGCTTGCTTCCCATTCTTCTTTCTCTTTTTATGGCCTTTCCAAAAATGGGGATAGGATTTCAGAGAAGAATTGCTCCTGGAACTTTGTCTAGCTTTCTACTTGGAGACCACTTTTGGACCACTTGAAACAGAAATAAATGAAACTTTAATTCTGGGATTTGATGATTAGAACTGTTTATGATTAGAGAAACACCGTGCATTGTTGTTAACCTTTGTCCGGTACAAAGGATCGGGCCCAGAAGGTGAGGTTCAAGCTAACAGATTTATTGGTCCTGTGTAACTACAAGAATTTGCCCAACTGGATGTTGGATACCTGAAACTCATAGATAATGGCCCTCAGGAGGGGTTGGGCTTATTACGCTTAAGAATACATAGTGACTCAAGACTGATTCCCCACTTTACACCTCCTTCCCCTGATCCAACTCTTCCTTTTCCCACATCTTAGAGTAAGTGGTTGGTATATTTTATATTTGTATCTGCACCAAAGAAAATTGGAAATGACTTGCTTTCTATTTTCTTCTTTTGTTTTCTTTTTTTGCATTCCTAACTTCGCCTTTTTTCTGACATTTTCTTTCTCTAATTCCCTTTTTTGTTCCTTTATATCTTATATTTTATTGAAACTTAATAAAGTTCTTTAAAAATGTTGCCCCTTGGAAATCTGTTCTAGCTGTGACCTACGGACAGTGAAGTTCTGCACTCCTTGAATCTTGGCTATCACCTGAACCTGGAGAAAAAGGAACAAAAGGAAGGCCTTATGCTCGTCAAACTATAGTTTGATATGGAACAATCCCAAAGTTCTAATGTGATTTTTCTGAATGGAGTTGTAAAGATGGTCAAAGTGTTCCCAAGAAGAGCAAAATCCATCGCATCCTGGCTATCAGCTGATGTTCAGCGTCGGGGTGCTACAAGGAAGGAAACCAGTTGGGAACCAGGAGGCAACTGGTACCTCCTTTACAGCATTGAAACCAGCTGCAAACTTTTTGGCACTGTTGTTGCTGTTCAGCATGAACTTACAGACATGTTTTATTCAAATGTACTATGTGGGTACAGTGATAAATGTCTTTGTTTTGGGCTATTGTTCCAACCCTTAAATTATTAAAACAGAAAAAAACCCACTTTTGATTTTCTTGCTTTGTTACTTTTAAACTGACATGTGATTCTGGACAAATGAGTAAATACCTTTGCTTGGGTTTGTGCTGTTTCTGGGAGGGCTGCAGAGTGAGAAGATGACTTTATGTTTGTGAGTAATGTCTGTTTCTTGCACCTGAATGTCCTCCTTTTCCCGTGAAAGCTCAAAATTTAATCTGCAATTTGTAAAATGAGAAGCAGCAGTAAACTAATTGGAGAGGAACTGCATGCTTAACCTGCACAGATCCTAACATAATCCTTTATATCTTATATTTTTATATAAATAAAAATATAAAAATAACGAACTGTTATTTTGGGATCTGGCAACACACATCAGGCTAACCAGGACAGAGTAACATGTCATGGAATATTATATGTAGTTTCCACTTCTCTTCCTCTATGCTGAATATTTTCAAGACCTCTGGCTTGTGGCCTGCTCTTCTGTTCCAAAATTCTGGGCTGAAGCTCGCAACAACATAAAACTACAGGTAGTCCTCAACTTATGCCCACAAATGAGCCTGGAATTTTAGTCATCAATCATTGCAGTCATTTAGCGGGCCGCGATGTGACCTGACTTGATTTTACAATTATTTTATGATGGTCATTGAGCAGATCACTATGGTCATTAAACAAACCATTTGGTTGTTACATACTCAATTGACATTTTTGGCATTTTTTGATGGAATGTCATCATGTGACCATGGGGGGGACAGTTATGGTGGAGTCGTAACTTCGAGGATGGGTCTTAAGTAGTTTTTTAAAGTCTGCTGAACAGTCATTAAGCAACTGGTCATTAAGAGAGGACTACCTGTGGGCAAAAGGGGCTGCTGAGTCTACCATGCTGGTCATGCAGTAGCTGCGCATGCTCAGAGACATGGAGAAAAGTTGAAAGCAGCATCCACATTCCCTAGCAGCCGTGATTAAGACAGATTGCTTGAGGTTCTGAAGAGGGGACGTAACTATCAGGACTTGTAGCCACGGTCAGCTCGGTCATTCATGAATATACCCAGCCCTTTTTGACAGCTATCTGAATTTAGAGTCAGGCCATTCTCACTTAGGGGGTCTGGTGGCCGAGCGGTTAAGATGCTGACCTTGTGGGCCAGAAGGCCAGCAGCCTGAGTTCAAGACCCATGCGCCACATCACGGGGTGAGTTCCCGTTATTCGCCCCAGCTCCTGCCAACCGAGCCATTCAAAAGCATGCAAAAATGCAAGTAAATTGATAGGTACCACCTAAGTTGGTGGGAAGGTAACAGCGCTCCATGCGCCTCAGAGTCTAGTCATGCCAGCCACATGACCACGGAAACGTCTTTGGACAACGCTGGCTCTTCGGCGATGAAACAGAGATGAGCACCGCCCCCTAGAGTTGGACACGACTGAAAGGGGAGACCTTTACCTTGCGGTGGCAACAATTTTGGGGCCGGCAGCTCCACAAAGCACTGCACTGCATGCCTGGGAGCAAGAAGACCGGAAAAAACCGAGTAGCTACATGAGAAACAACGGGTGGGTCCAAGTCAGTCCCACCACCCCAAACCTTCCCACATTTAAAATGGAATTCTTGTGTTCTACTTTTTTGACCCTCTTCCCTCCCAAACGACACTGAGGTTTAATTTGGGTGGCATATTCTGCCACTTGGTTTTCCGGTAACCAGCGAGGAGTGCTCAGGTGGCTGGGGTATCGCCTTAGACTGCTGAGACGGCGGCCGATGCGTCGTTTCTGGCAATGGCAAGGATGCAGTCCAGCAAGAGACAAGAAGGGCTGGGAAAATGCCTCGTCTCGAAGGTAACCCGTGTGTCCCTTCGAGACGTTGTCCTCTTGCCAAAGAACAGGAGGGTTGCAAGGCATGCTCAGAGTTCTGCGTTGATTTGCCTGCCCCATCTGCCTGTCGTACGATCGCTGACGATCTGCCCTGCGAATACGAATGGCTGGAAATCCTTTCCGGAAGAACGGATGAAAAAAAGGCCATTTCTGAATGCAAGGCGTGCATTTTAGAACAGCTGGAATATACGGCTCCTTGAGATTTGGAAATAAGGCTGCGGTCCTCCAGAGTGCTTCCTGCAGGAACCTCTCTCCCCACCAAAGGGCAAACCTGGCGAGGTCTGCTGCCTGTGAAACCCCTACAGGGGAGAAGGAGTTCTGGCCAAAATCTAAGCCATATCTTGGGTGAGGAACGATCCGGGTTCATGCTGGGACTCCAAGTCCCTCATTGCAATCAAAGACACTTCATTGCACCTCTGTCAAATCTAGCCAACTTAGTTCATCCACTTCGTTCTCCCACAACCCAACACATGCCACATAATTTCCAATTCCTTGTAATCCCAGCGACAAAGGTGGGGTCAACCTCAACAGATGCTCCCAATGGGAGACGAAATTCTTGACTGACGAGCTCTGCTTCTGAAGTTAAGATCTCGAGTTAAGGGCTTCCAGGTAAAGAGGCACAACTGGTGCGTAAGACCAACTGAAGAGAATATTTGTAGCTCAGTTATGGAACTCTGGGGTCCTTGATGCTTTCTTAGCTTGGCTGTTTCCTCGCAGACGTTTCATTACCCAACTAGGTAACATCATCAGGGCTGGTCTCCAGAATGGGAACTGTGCTTTTAAGAAGACATTTTTCAAAGAGTAGCTAGAAGCAAAGAGCCATATAAGAAATTTATTTAGCATCTTACAAGTATTTTAGCTGCCTCGTGTATTTATGTGCACAGAAGCAAGTTCTACTGGATTTAATAGGATTTAATTTTTGGGTAAGATTCTGTAGCATTATAATCCTAGTCTTAGTCCATGAACCTAAACATCACCGTTCTTTTCTACATCTTTCTCTAGACTAATTCTCCTAAAGACTAGCAAAGAAATGTGGAAAGAAAAGGAATTGTCCTTCCAAAACATTTATATTAACCCACAACGCACTTTTTGTTATAAATATAGGTTTCTTTGAATGCCAGGCTAATTATCCACTCCAAGTAAACATTCTAAACCATTTCCCCCTGACAATAATCCTTAAAGATAATTAACTTTTTTTTCTTCTCTTTTTCAAGAATAAGTTGCATTGATTGGCACTGATGCCTTTTGATAAAACAGAAACAGAGTTAATTATAAAATAAAAGAGTCTGCCCCCTCATTGTAGGAATAAAAAACAACAAGGAATGCTCGAAGAATAGAGTTTTTCATTCTTTTGGGAGAAAATGCTTCACTACGGTACTTTATAGAGTAGTTCCTGGATGCTACAAAGGCTTTTAATAAATTGCACCGTTGCTGCTAAGTGTTGTGATGCATTCTCGAGGTAATATTTTTGGAATTGCTTTAGTGTCTCTGAGAAGAAGTAATTTATCCCCAAAGTAAGCCAGGCGTAATAAGCGCCTCTGAAGTTTTAGCAAAGGGGGTAGAGTTCATTTTTGTGATTAAACACTGCCTCCTTTCTGTTTTCGATTTATTTTTCTGGGGGAAAAAGTGGTTGAACATCAGATTGGCTTTAAGAAGGCCTTTGGTTTCGCTCTTGGCATTTTGACATGGGGCTGGGAATATCTCACTTCTGAAACCTTCAAGAGATGGAGGACACTCAAGACATTAAAGTCAATGAACCAATCGATAGCTTGTGTCTTGGGAGAAGAGAAGTATCTTCTGTTCCCAGCTTGACACACTGCTCAAAAGATTTGTGAGGATCTCTGATGCTTCATGGGCCATCAACACCTTTTCACCATAGGTAGGTAGCTTCCCCGAGAGAACCAATCTAATCATGAATGTCTCCCAAGGTGCTTCTCAGATTCCCTATCACATCTGATTGTATTCTATTTTTTAATGAGCCTTCTGATTAAAAACATAGAAAGGGGGAACCTGGCATGCTCCAGAGTGCTCGATCCCAGAACAATTCTCATTTTAAAAATATTTATTTTCTCCCTGGCAATTTAAAAAAATAAGAAGGATTGCAATCCATCTGCCTGAGGAGCAAAACAAAATAAGGTAAAACTGGAATCATATTAAACTTTTTCAGGATGACGGGAGTGGTGCTGCTACAACGAAATGGGAGCCATTTTGCAAAGATGGATATTGTTGTCGTGTTGCTGCAGAAGTCCTTTGTCTTGGCAAGGAGTACAGCATTGCCCATCCATTTTCTCTCCGTTTGGGATTTAGCTTTGCTTGAAGCACTTTTATGTTCTCCATCATCTTTCTCTGCAGCAGTTTAGCCTTTTCTAGAATACAGGTAGTCCTCCACTTACGGCCATAATTAGGCCCAGAATCTCAGTTGTTTGAGTGAATTGGTCATTAAGTGAGATGCCTACGTGACCACTTTATGGAATGACTGCAATCCTGGCTCTCCTAGCTGTTGTTTAGTGACTGTATGGGTCATTAAGCAGAGTGCCAGGCAGAGAGCACAGGATTCCCAGGAGGAGTGGGGTTGGGAGAGGGTCCAAGTCTCCTACCATACCTGGGAAGCCCCCCATCACATCCAGAAGGCCTGGGCCCTTTCCCTGCTCTAACAAACCTGGGAAGCTCAGGTCCTTTCTCAACCTACCATGCCTCAGTCCACTTACCTTTATATTGTTCTGTAGCAACTGACTACCAAAGCCATCTTGCTCCATTCTACAAGTGGGCCTGATTCTCATGATCAGACAGAACGCTGACATAGCTGGCTGAGGAATTCTGGGAGTTGAACTCCACACATCTCCAAGTTGCCAGGGATGCACACCCCTGTGTAAAAGCATTAACAGCATGGCCTTACGTGGCATTCCAGATGTGTTCCAGAAGTTATGCTGAAGGGGGCTTTGGGGATTCATAGAAAATAGAATCTAGGACTGTCAAATTGCCCTCTCATGTACTGAGTTCTCACATAACCTGAACCATACATCAGCCAATCTAATTTTAAGTTAGTTGTACTGTAGATGTTCCAAATGCTTCTGGGGCATCTGTGTACAATTCACAACTCGATGACACTGAACATTCCAACAATCAATTCAACTTGCTGAAAAATTGCCCTTTTGCTGCCACCCATCCCTAAAGAAGCTGGAAGTAGTGGACTACCATTCCATTTTTGGATAAACCAAAATATTTAGCTTTTTTTCAGTTCTGGAGTGATGGGTATGACTAGATAACAACACTGAAAGCAGTGAATAAGTACATAAGAATCTCTGTGGGATCAGATCCTTGGCCCATCCAGGGATGCAGTTGATTCTCATAGTGGCTGACCAATTGCCCAAGGAAGCCTACTAGAAGATGGCCTTCATAGACAGTCCCACTGTCATCAAGGCTAACAGCCATTGATCTCCATAGTCTTTGGAACTTCTTAAATATGCTTGGCACATATTGCTGGCTATGGATTACTCAGGGAGTAATCATGATGTGTTGATGTTATGTTTATGGTTCTTTTTAATAATTGTATCAAAGAAGATGATAAAAGTTTATTAAGGGGCAGAGTAGTCATATGGGTCTGCCACAAGCTTCTGATATCCATCCATCCATCCTTGTATCTCTCTTTCTCTATCATCTATCTAATCTCTCCATTTGTCCATCTATCCATTCATCCATCCATTCTTCATCTCCCACCAAATCAGTTTTAGGCCATTCCAACTGATTCTGAGTAATTTACATATTTAACGTACAGTATATAAACAGCGTTAAAACTATAAAGATTAACAATAAAAGAGAACTGAACTATTAAGCTACTAATTATGGGGGAAAATATTACTGAGGGAAACATGCAGTTCTACTTCAGGAGGAACTAATTCAAATCATCTCCATTTCCAAGGTCTGCCAGCACAACTGGGATCTAATGGTCTTTCTAAATCCCAGCATAGTTGGTCTCTCTGTGGTATGTGATCTTGTTGACCTCAGCAGATGGCAGCATCTAATCAACCTTTACTAAGTAGGATTGGCTCGAGTTACCATTTGGTTGGGAAACTCACCTGGGAATTCCAGAGCTTTTGATTACACTTGGAAGCAAAAATCAACTCTTGCTGGAGAAAGCAACGGGACATCACCTCCAGTCACCAAAGTCAAGCACAACTCAAAGAAGTTTTTTCTCACCTTTTACATAACTGCTAATTATTAATTATTTTAGGATTAACAGTTGTCAATAAGGAGGACAAGAAAGAATTCCCTCAATTTATTTTGAAGTGAGATCTCGATTCGGCTTTGATTCTTGGAATTCTTTAAAAGTTCATGAGATTGTTCGTATTCACAAAAAATCAATACATCATTTCCTCAAAGGAAATAGTCTCTCCTTACAATATACTTCATGTAGCTATTTGATGCCCCCTCCTGGGGATGCAGATGGAAGTTATGGCCATAGAAGTCCAACTCATCAAGGGAACTGAATCAGAGAAGACCGTTGGAGAACTTACTAAGTGTGAGTCATGCTCCCTTGGAAATAATTCATTTATTTTACTTACTTCATTAACTTAATTCAATTAATTTAATTTAATTAAGCAGCTATACCCTACTGTCTGCCAAACAAAATCTCAAAAAATCTTGCAAATGGAACACTTCTTACATAAAACCTGGTAGAATGGAAACAGATTCTAGAAGGCCAAGGTCAAATGAAGAGAGTTTCTCTTCTATCACCCCAAAGGTAGGAGTGGAATAAAGCTCCAAGGAAGATCTTCTTGCATGCTCATGGAGGAAGAGAAGGCAGGGTTGTCTATGGGAGCAAGGTCAAAAAATCATTGCAGCAATTGAAGTCTTACCCATTTTTATATAGATAATAAGAGGGAGGAGGGGGAGGAGGAGACCATAAAAGGGGAAGAAGGCAGTCTTTGAACATCTTTCAACGTGGAACCTCCATCAATTTCTTTTTGATGAGGAGAGTGCTTAATTTTTAGACAGCCACTGGCTTTCAATCTTCAGTCTTTAGAGACAAGACATGTTATATTGTTTGTCCATTCTTTAAAACTTGGCTAATGGTTGCTGCCTCTCCATTAGCTATGCGGTACTTAATAAGGAACTCTGTTTAATGAGACACTTTGGGTAAGTGGGACCTTATTCCTGCTTCCTTGGGGGATACTTTATTGAAATTGTCATAATTCTTTATTCCCAATTAGTGCCTATTTAGCTCAGCCTTCTGCTTTCCTGTTTGTTTTAAGAGCCAGGAAGATTAGTTTCTCTCGTTCTAATCAAGCTGTTAATGAGCTTCAGTGTTCTTTCCCTTATGACACTTTCATAGGATTCGCTGTGAAGTCCTCTTGCCTTAAAAGACAGAAATTGGACATTTCTCTCTGGAATGTACTAGAAATTAACAAACAACCCATTGCTTTCCTAACTTAGGAACGCCAATCCTCAAAGTGCATAGTTCTTAAACATGTGATTATTTTTTTAAAGGAGTGTTTTAAGAGACACATATGCTCATCAGATTTAGGCACATGAACAAATATATATGGAGAAGGACTGAGGGCTGGAACATGCATGGAAGTCCTCCTTTTATTTCTACCAACTTACTATCAGATGATCACACAACAGCTCTAAAGTGCGTTTCTCTCTCTGTGTGAAAGGGAACGTTATTTATTGAAATGCAATGCATGCCATCTACCATGCCGGCCTTCTCCAAGATTAAAATACTTTTTAAAGCATTTAAGCTATAAAACAAATGAAATAATGGGGTTGAAATGTATAAAAAAATACTGACCATGTAAAAACATGGCCAAGAGTAATGAAGCAAAGCTGAAGTGCCAAGGTAAATAAAAAAGATTTCTATATTCAAGAAGATGGATCCATAACTGAGAAGACCTTATTTTGTAGAACCTGTTTCACTTGCAAGGCATGTAAGGGAGGAATTTAATTGAAAAATTCTGCTCACAGGGGCGCAGGGGCCAAATGATTAAGAGGCTGGGCTTGTCGGCTAGAAGGTCAGCAGCCCGTGTTCGAGATCCAGGCACCGCATAACGGGGTGAGCTCCCATTACTTGCCCCAGCTCCTGCCAACCTAGCAGTTTGAAAGCACGCAAAATGCAAGTAGATAAGTAGGTATCCTCTAAATTGGTGGGAAGGTAACAGCTTTCCATGCACCTTGGCATATAGTCATGCTGGTGAGTATTACCATGGTGGGTATGATGGTGGGTATTACCATGGAAGCATCTTTGGACAATGGTTATGAAGATGAACACCACTCCCTGGAATTGGACACAACCAGCAGGGCTTTGCTTTTCTGCTCATAAGATATTCAGGATTTGGAAAATTAAGTATCTAAATTTTTCCAGATTGCAAGGTGATGCAGAAAAACTCTATCAATGTAATGGTGTGTGGGAATGACCTCATTAGATGGGGAGGGGAAGGGAAGAGATGTGGTCTAGGAAACAATCAGATAAGGGGCAAGAGGGACCCACAGCTGCATAATGGGCAGAGAAAGAAAGTCAGAAACGAACTTCCCTAACTTATCAGGCTGTAAAAGAGATGGTGGGAGATTTGTATTTTCAGACTTGTAAGATACTGTTAATGTCGCCTTATAATTAAATAGAATTAGCTCATCTGGTCATGTTTCCTGTCTAGCCTACCTAGACAAAAGCCAACTTAGTTTTTCATGCCAAGAAATTTCCTTCTTAAGAAAGTGACCAAACTTCCGATATTGAGGCTTTCCAGACTATATTCTTCTGGCCTTATATTGAGTGAGGTTATGAGCCTGTTGAAGCACAGAAACTGGTCAAAGACAAGAATATCTCTGAGAACAAAACTGAGACTTCGTAAAAGTAACGTGACCGACCAATGAGCCCTCCTGTTCAATCAGGTTTACAGAATAAAAATGGATTTTATCATAATTTCAGTCTGTGTCTGAGGGTGGTTTTTTTTTGAGCTTTGCTTACTTCAGAATAAGTACTTTGGTGTCATCTTGAATGCATCACCTCTCTGTTACTAATTAAAGCAGCTCAATACCGTTCAGATTTCTGTGCAATTGTAAAAAAGAATGCAGCTGTTTTCAGAGTGGATTCTTTTAATAAATGGCTTCTTTAAAAAGGCTTTAAGTTTGTCAGGTTTATATCCTTTCTCAAATTTTGTGTCAGGTTTCTGAAAAGAGATGGCACTACCTTAAGAGTTGCTTTAGATTCCTGGCTCATTCTCCTACAAGGCAAATGTTTCATCCCAGAGAAAGAGTGTCTACAAGCTACAGAGTTTGTAGATCAGGAAGCCAAGGTTAAGAATGCATGAGAAGTTTTCTGGAGAAAAGGAGGCATACAGTCAGAAGCCCAATCAGTTTTTTTAGGTCAAAACAATCCAGTTGTCCAAGGAAGAAATATGGCCACAAACTGAAGTTCAGAAATTTGGTGGAATATACTGCAGACAACTATCATGATCTCCTCTGAATCAGAAGCTGAAGATGCGAACCAGACAGGCCATCAGCCTGAAGAACCAACGGGCAATGAGACATCAATGGCAATGAGACATCCGTGGGGACAATCCAACCATTTTAGCGGGTGGGACTTGCTTGAGATGATGAGGGTCCAAATTCTGGCAGGTTGCCTATCCCCAAGACCACACTATTAGGTATGAAGGGCTGAGTAAAGAAAATCAGCATGTCTATTTGAGAGGAGGTAGTGAGCAGCAGCACTACTAATCAAGAGTATAAGAGCATCTCCAGGGCATTGCACCTCCATTGGAAACAAATTTTCTGGGTCTGGTTTTGTTGGCCTGTCATTCTTGCTCCTCACCCTTCACATCTCAGCTTGATATCTAAACTAACTCATGTAATTCTGCTACCAAGCCCTAGACTTTATTTATATTTATATATTAAATTTAGAAACCACCCATCTTCCTCATGGACAGACTCTGTGCAGACTCTTTCAGGGACAACACTTGCGTCTCCATCTTGCTCATCTTCTGTTAGGAAAACACTGATGTCTTAGATTTCAAACAAGTCCCTGTGCATTCTGGTTATTCACCTGGTTATTCTCAGGAAGTTGATGGCACGGTAATAAAGGCTTCCAATTGGAATTTGCTTGCCTTTTTGATTGGCATCATTTGGCAGTGGGCAACCAAGAGAAGAACATCAAGAGGCTTGAAAACCAATATTGTTATCAGCAATCATATTTTAATAAGGGGTTATTGATAACCAGTGGTGAGCACCATGGACCTCATATGGAGCATGATCTGCTTAGGAGAAATTCCCGAATCTTGAATATCCCTTTCGTCACAAAGCACCTGCCTTGAAGCTTAAATCTTCTTCACCATTTTATATGTTATTCTTGCACCAGTCACAATGGTGGTCTTATGGACTTAGAGGTCAAGGAAAGTGTTTGGAGTTCTGGTTTAAAGGGGTGGACGGGACTTGTTCAATTTCTAGCTAATTCAGAGACTCTGGCAAACACTTCCCCCATGACATTAAGGGCTTATCCCTCAACCCTTTTGCTAATAAAAACTTGCTCTCAGAGAATCTCTCATCAAGATACTCATGACTGAACATTATAAAATAAAAAGAATGCCCTATTTATGTTCAATAAATATTCAGCCATCAACATTCATTTGCTAAATCTAGTTAGTTTAAAAATAGCACTATTTATAATTTCATAAGACTGTGTATACTAAACTGAATTTATTTAAAGTTCATGCCAAATAATCTATTTATATTTGTGCTGCCTAATTGAGTTCAATCGTAAGGATCTAATATGAAAGATGAAAATTCTTCTTTCAAGAACTCTGATTTTAATTAAATAAAGTGGATTTCTCTAAAAGACTTTAGTCTTTTTAAAATTCCAGGTATTGTATAGCCACTTTTGGAAACAGTGGGGAATGAAACTTTAGGAAATTCTCACCAAAGGTAATGTATCTAACTGAATCCTATTACTTCCATCTGGACATCCTGTTGCCTAGAATCCCTAACTTAGAGGGTTATGTAGTTTTGGTGATCACCATAGGAACAAGAAATTATTTTAAATTTGAACCTTCTGATTCAAATCCGATTTGCATTCAGTGATTACTATGGAGACCAGAAATCATATTAAAAATAGGTGTACAATGCATCTGTATATCAATTGGATTAAAAAAAAGCCATACAATCTTCACTTTAAAAAAAAATCCAAAATATTAAATGAAAATAATGGAATCTGAAAGAATAATTGGATTTAGATGGAGGATATTGAAAAGCAGACTGGAGATAACCCCAATCTTGGAGCCATCAGATATATTGGAACTCAGTATTTATTTGATGCATTTTTATGCCCACCTATGCTCCAGGGAATTCAGATTAACATACACCATCCTTCCTCAATCTGGTACCTTCAAAGAAAGCTTGAGACCTGCTCATATTCATTAGGAATTCGGGAATCACAACAGATTTGTTAATGGTTGAGCATCAATAGTAATTATATTGGTGATATATTGTACCAAGGCTGTATAAAAGGCTGATGAATATTCATTTCTAAACTGTCATGTTTACTTAATATTCTTGTTCCTTAAGTATCTTAATATTAGCTCTTATAATGGAAAGAGTGTTTGAATTATAACTCTCTTTTTAGACTAGTTGGTAGCATTAAATTAGCAGATGAACTGATAAGGCTCATGTAGGTTTTCCCACATGTTATGCACATGTGCCCAACATCATTTTGTTGCACTTGGACATGGCTCTTCAATTTACATGTCCAGTGTACCATGACGTCTGAACCCAAACTGCTGATATTTTGAATTAAACAGATACAGGGACTTGTAATCTATAATAAAATATGGCCGATCATTTCAATTTCTGGAACCTTCTGAATGACACTACTTTATCAAGGTCAAGAGTAAATGCAGCTGTTTCCAGTTAAGTGCCTGGTATCATATCAAATCAGGGCATTGTTCATCAGCAGCATGATGAAATGTGTTGGCTGTGAGCAGATGTCTCTTCAAGCTATTGCAACTACCAGAAATGATTTCAGTTTGTAAGGGAAATGGAATCACATGTCTTTGAAGAGTGCTTCATCTCAAGCTCCTTGTAGGGAACCGTTCCCCATTGCTTTGCCCAGCTTTTATCTAATTGTCCACTTCCGAAAAACACAGAGGATTTGAGTGCTCAGTCCCTAACTGAAATATCTGAGACACTGCATTCTTAAATTCGCAGGTAAATTTAGACTAGGGCTTAGAGAGTTTATAAATATCTTGGGAGAAGGCCTAATGCAAGACTGGGCAATCTCAGCTTAGCAACAAGAAAGTTCTTCATGAAATATTCCCAAGATCCAGTTGAGTAGAGAGTATACAGTTTGAGTTGATGGTGGGATGACAAATTTGTCAGTTCTAAAGTGTTACCACTATTTAAGTGGTAACACTTAAATAGTGTTTTAACTTACTATTTATTTAATAGTAAGTTACCTTACTATTGTAAGGTGTTTTGGGTACATTCTTGCTTTTGCTTTTCACCTATGATATTTTTTTAAGGGGCGGAATTTCAAGAAACATTGTCATGTTTATTTCAAAGAAATATACAGAAATATCCCACACAATTACAGTACAAAAATATAATATCCAAGATATTTTTTTAAGAAAAATTTCCTGAGCGATATTATTCAATATACCCCGAAGTTATTTTCTTTGACAAGAATATAATAAAAGAGCATCAAAATCGATTGCTAGCCAACTCAGCAGATTGTAAATAACGTATATTGTTTGGCTTACAGTTTATTCTCATTTAATGTGACTGAGTCACACTCACGCATCACCAGTTGCGTATGTCAGCACCCTGGACAGCACCATGGACCATCTATCTTGTGTCTTACCCGGTTGAATTTTCTCTGCTGCTCCTGACAACGGATGTTATGGATTTTGATAATCAATAATATCAATGGAATCTGGGGAATATTTGTAATGTTAACATGAAAATACATTTAAACCGACATTTAAGAACAAACTGATGGGCTTTGGAGACGAAATTCACCTACAGAGATTGAGTTTGAATGCTTTCTTCACCCAGAAAACAGTCATTTCAACACCTCTTAGTGACTTCTGATCATTTATTTAGATAATACAAGGACTGTACTCAGATCCTGACATTCTAGATATATGCAGTGAGACTAGCTCTTCTTTCCCACAAGTATTTTAACTAAGGATGTCACTGAAACTTACGTTGAAGTGGTTCTCAAAAAGCTCACCGTTTTGGGGAGTTGACTTTTCACTTTGACTTCCCCAAGGGAAAAATGGGGCAGGAAGATGAGAGATTGGGGTATGAGGACTCTCCTGTGCACGAACTCCTCAAGATATCTCCTCAGCTGAAACAGATGCTGTTTCCAGAGTTTATTTCCCCTGATTTCCAGAGTTTATTTCCCCTGATTTTCGATAAGGAATGATTCATGATCTTCAGTCAGAAAAGGCTGATGTAAGGTTTGGTTTAGGAGTGAGATCTGTTCTGTAGCTGTTGTCCTCCTTTTTGGGGAGAAACTTAAAGAAGGCAGGGAAGGCATTAAAGTGTGATGGATCATCCCTGTAGATGTAAGAGATGTCTGAACTATTCCTACAAAAAAGGGTTCTTAGGAAATGATCCAGAAAACCTAAAAACTCAAATTGGCTTTTTTATTATTATTATCCATCCTATTAAAAAGCCCTTGTAGAAATCAAATTACTAAATGCATGGAGGTAAACCAGATCCTGAACATGAACACTGCATGACAGTTTTGGGGCTGATGATGACATATATATTATTTTGCAGTTCTCCATTTCTGCATCAAATATTGTGGTGCAAGGGCAGTGCTAAGTTGCATCCTTTTGATGATATGGTGCAAGTGCTGTCATTCGATATCAGGGATGTTATTTCTGAAGTTTCAATTGTTCTAAATTAAACAGTGACTTCAAAAGTGGAAAATAAAAGAAGAAAGAGTATCAACATAAGCCCAGAATTTAGAGTCTTCTTTTATTAGATATCTGCAGGCAATCATCAACTGGCAAGCACAGTTTGTAAGATCTAGGTGTGGAATCTCAGGCAAGTCAACTTACTATTCAATAGGAAGTCTTGGTTTTGATCTGAGTCCAGGAGAATTCTGGCAACTTTTTCAGCAGGGAGGTTTTGGAATAGTATAAGCAAGTTTGATAAGTAAAGCAGAGTTTCTGCAGTACTCAACACTTTAATGTGGTCTGAACAGCAACACCAAATTGAACAAGGTTTTTCCATCAATTATGTGTTCCTTACTTCTTCCAAACACCTTGCCTGGTCTATAGTCATTGTTCTTTCTAGGGCTGGACTTTACTACTATCCTGGACCTTAATAATTCTTGTCAGCAGCTGCCATCAATACAGGCAGAAGAATCTGGCAACACTTATTTCCTAATAGCTAACATGACTTTAGGAGGCATGGTAGCCAAGTGGTTAAGATGCTGGACTTGTTGGCCAAAGGGTTGGCAGCCCAATTTTGAGACCCAGGCGCCATGTAAAGGTGTGAGTTCCTGTTACTTGCTGCAGCTCCTGCCCACCTAGCAGCTCAAAAGCATGTAAAAATGCAAGTAAATAAATGGGTACCACCTTCAGTGGGAAGGTAATAGCATTCAGTGTGCCTCGGTGTAGGGTCATGCTGATCACATTCAGACAAATGCTGGCTCTTTGGCTATGAAATAGATGTCACCACCCTCTAGATTCAGACACAACTGGCAGGAGAAACCTTTCCCTTTAATGTGACTTTAGATTATTATTCTTGAGGAGGTAGGTGCTTCCCAACAACCCCATGAGTACATTTTATATGAAGATGGGTCTGTCTTGAAAGGGCCTCAGACTGACTCGCAATGGAGCTGGAGTTATCCCCAACTGAAGTCTCACAATGTTGCTACTTTTTCCTCCTTTTGGGTTCCTAAACAAATGTGTACACAGGTTCTCCATTTTTTTCAATTTAATGGATTCTATTCTTCCGTAACTTCCAACGATGTTTTGGAAGCAACCTGCTCTGCTTCAGCAAATCTTATTAAGGCAAACATGCAGGGTTGATGGCTATGCTATAGGGAGCTTTCTTTCATTCCTGATATCTAGATTGTAATTCTACCATCCCTAACCACCAGGGAAGATTCCAGGTACAAAAATCTCAATCTCATTTAAATGGAAAATAAAGTTTTGAAGTAAAAGTAAAAGAAGTTTGAAGCAGTGAAGTTGATTTCACTTAAAATATGGATTATAATTAATTAATCTCAGTGGTGTGCACTAGAGCATAAAAATGCAGAAAGTATAACATTAAAACATCCACACTACATAAATGTAACCCATTTACAAATTAAAACAGGCGGAGCAACAAGCAGTCATTATATAAGGAATCATCCTTATAGCAATTATTATATAAGGAATCATCCTAAATTGGAGATGTTCCATTCTCAAATGATCAGTTTTGGGGCAAGCATCATCTCAGGCCATTCCACAATGCGAAGTCTTGATAAATAGCCGGATTTGATACATCAGAGGAAGGAGTATTCTAGTCCTGATGATTAGGAACCGATTATATTAGAGGTATGCAAACAGCTGCCTCCAGATGTTTCAGTTTACAGTTTCAGTTCCTTGTCATTAGCCATTTGAATGGCACTGATTAAAATTGTAGTCCGTACGTCTTCACGGCCTCGGGTTACTCAGCCTGTATTCCATCCCAGATGACACCTTTTGAGATCGTATCGTAGCTCGACAAGACCCCCACTTCTGATTATTCAGGGGAGCTGTCTTGTCCATCCCTAAAATAGTCAATTGGAAGCAGACTTCATTGGCTTCTTGGCCAAAGGATCTTCACTGAATACAGTTTTTCCTTTCCTCATGGCAGTCTTGGTGTTGGAGGCTGGCTGAAATGACCACTGCTGGCGTGCAAGGATTTCTCTCCTGCGCTCAAAGGCTGATACTGTATTCATATTCGGTTTTATTATATGTATGAAAGTACGTATTTAAAATGTTTATATGTCACCCTTCTCCTGCACTTGCAATGCCAAGGGCAGTGCACAGCCATCTGAAAGATCATAAAATCCAACAGAAATGACTCAATCATCCACTACAAAAACGAGCACCAGTAAAAAGACAGCTTCAGTCGATTTAGGAAGAAAGAGCTCTCTCTGAACTGAGCGACTGCCTGCCCGAATGTTTAAAAAATGGAGAAAGACGAGAGGAACCAAAACTGGCCCAAGATAAGGGGTCCCGTAATCCAGACAGGGCCCCCAGGGGGTCCTTTCCTGCAACCAGATAATAATCCAGACAGGGCCCCCAGGGAGTCCTCCTGCATCCAGAAAATTATCCAGACAGGGCCCCCAGGATGTCCTCTCCTGCATCCAGAAAATAATCCAGGCAGGGCCTCCAGGGTGTCCTCTCCTGGATCCAGATATTAACCCAGACAGGGCCCCCAGGTTGTCCTTTCCTGCATCAAGATAATAATACAGACAGGGGCCCCAGGTGTCCCCTCCTGCATCCAGATAATAATCCAGACATGGCCCCAGGGTATCCTTTCCTGCATCAAGATATTAATCCAGACAGGGGCCCCAGGGTGTCCTCTCCTGCATCCAGAAAATAATCCAGGCAGGGGCCCCAAGGTGTCCTCTCCTG